>JABFOX010002485.1:0-11378 GCA_022817665.1 Axea sp. ZL-2020 | reverse complement strand
TATTTTTAATGCAAACACTATACTACTGACCAACACCCCTCCTCCGCACTCGTTTGCTGTGGATGTAATTTAAAAATTGTAATAAGATATAAAAAATTATTAAAAATTTCATTTTTTATTAATAAAATTAATTTTTTTTTTTTTTTTTTTTTTTTTTTTTTTTTTTTTTATAGATTTTGCAATGTTCAAGTATGTAAACAATGTGTTTGTGAGAATATCGCGGGGCAAATATTTTCCGTGCAAAAATAATTCTTATTCTGTAACACAAAGGAGCGTTGCGTAATGCGAAGGAAATGTCAGGTTCTGGTTAGTTTTTATTTCGAATCCGCGATGCATTTTCACGAAGTTATGAAAAGTTGTCGGCATTGTTGCACAAAAATTATATTAAAAAGTTTTGTTTATGTTTAAGCGATATTAAAAGATAAATGGCGAAGGGCGGGTTTTGGAAATTTGTCGCGACAAATTCATGCGATAAAAATCGCAATATGAAAAATCACATTAATAAGTCTCGAAATGGAATTTAATATTAAACTGATTGCAAATTTTACCTCGTACCATCGAATGTTACAATCAGATTTAATTTTAATTCCACCGGATTCGAAGCGCGTAATAACAACTGCGTCGTTTGAAATATTCATGTGAAATTACATCGAGCGAAATAATAGTCTTTTTTCATTTTGTTGCTGAATTTTAGAAAATTTCATCTTTCCCAAAGCTTTTATCATAAATCGTGTGGATTTATTCTATGGCGTTACGTTATTTTAAAAACTAAACGTTTAATAATGCTAATTGACGTTTAAATAATTTCAGTAATTGAGAATTCACATGTAATAAGAGCAGTCGTGTTTAAAAATTAAGACACTGAATATCTTACGTGTAATGGAAGAGTACCTTTTTTATTCACGTAAGCTTTTTGTAGTCGGACGTAATAAAATATTTATCGTATCAAGAATTACGAGTTGCTTTAATAATAATCAATTTAAATGGTTTTTTGGAACGATGGAAGAAATTGTATAATTCCATCGGAAAGTAAATAAAAAAGGAAAGTATAAAAATGTTAACTAAAAAGTTTAATAAGGAAAGGACGCTGATTAGCTGTAATCACTTCAATTATTACAATTAGTTGTTTTTTGTTCGATACATTAAAAGACAACTTACATTCGACTTGAATAGAATAAGGAAATAAAATGATTAAAATCAATGTTTTATCTCGCACAGTTATTTATTTTTCTATTTCAAACAATTAACATTATTCGTTTATTTTAATGCAACTGAATATTAATGTCCGTATTATCTCAATAAACAGATTAAATAGATGTAAAAAAAGCGAACCGCAGGTTTCTACAACGGGTTAATGAGTGTTCGATTCTTGGTGAAGCTAAATAAAATTTGTTATTGGCAAAGTAGGTTTATTATTAAAAGATAAACGCGTTCTCCTGCTTTTAAATGACATAAACGAGTTGAATTATTTAATATTTTATATTTATTTAATTAGTTAAGAATATAAAGCAATTTGTTGAATTATAAAATTATATTATTCAGAAAATGACGATACGAACTTTTTCTTCGCGTTTATTTATACACAACAACTTGATTTAAATGTAAATTCAACATTTCGTATACTTTTTTGAAAAGTGTATCACGTTTGATTGTAGCTTTTTACATTTCAATCACAATTAAAAAAAGAAAGCCTGACGTTTTTTGCTGCCATTCTTAAGGACTTTGAAAATACGCCTGCGTAACAAATGAAAAAATCATTGAAAGAATGGTTGATGTAAGAAGCATGACGAACTTTAAATGTGACGAATAAATTTCTGCATCATTAAACGCAAGCACCAAAAATTGCAATTACATTTTCAAACGGAACTTGTATATTTAAAATCATATTCCGACTCATTTCATTGAAGATTCTTTAAGAGCATTAATGGTGGCGTGCAATTTAACTTGACAAATCTAATTGTAACTTAAGGATCTTGCATTCAATAAACGGCAGATCGATCGACTGTCTTGTTCAAATAACTCAGTCCTGTGATATCTTCTTTATTCAACATTTCAGAAATCAAATGCCAGAGCGTATAACAAAAATTCTTTCGAAGGTACAATTAATGACTTTTGCAAATCGATTGGATAAAGTAATTTTCAGATCTGATCAGATTTATGTCTAAAACGAGTTGCATCACGAGTTATTAAAGTCTTGTTTTTATTCTTGTTGTTGTTGTTGTTGTTATTATTATTATTATTATTATTATTATTATTATCATTATATTATAATTACTTGTAAATAACCAATAATTCATTGTAATTATATATTAATTACAAAAAGTACCCTGTATTAATTTTCTAGTGAAAAGCATGCTTCAGACACATTTTTTTTTCAAAAAACAATACTTTATTTTATTTATATCAATTCATTTGAGTTAAGTAATTTATTGATTTTAGATATTGCGCTTCAACGAAAACACAACCTTTCTAAGACAGAAGCTCCCATTTTGCGACTTGAACATCTTCACTGAAGATGTTTTTCTTGAACTGAAGCATTAAGTTTTTGTTTAAATAAAACAAATTTTGTCTTGGCTCAAGACAACCCGTTTTGCTAAAATAACTCTTCTTATGGCTTAATTAATTTTCCGATTTCTTTTAATAAAGTTTAGTAAAGTTTAATAAAGTTTAAAACATTACGCATTCATTTTGAACTTTTGCCTCGAAGTAATTTGTTGCAAAAATTATTTGATTGCGCAGAGTTAATCAGTGTGTAGAGTAATGGTACGAAATTAGGGTTAAAATATTATCACGTTCCGAATTGGTGTCTAGTGTGAATGAAATCATTGTAAATATTTCTAAAGTAGACGCGACAAAGAAACGTTCATTCATTTATGCATTTATACGTTTATAATTTACGCAAAAAATAAATTAAAATTACGATCAAACCCATGAGGAATGGGTAGAATTAAAATATGAATAAATCCTAGAAGTCTCTTATTTATTTTGATGCACTGCTTCGTTATGAGCTGTTTATAATCAAAAGTTATGAACTCATTACTTTTTTAACTTGTTTGCGTTAAATCAATATTTTCATTCGCTTCGTAAACATAAGCACGTAAACAATGTATTTTTAATGCGCAATAACTGTTTACTGTATACGTTATTTAAAAAACAATGTGTTTACAACTTGTAATATCTGGACACAGCGAACCATACCTAGTAAATATTTGATAGTTTTCAAGGAAATATGGAAGACATTTTTTAACTGGTTTTTGAAACGCAGTAGCAAAAAGGGGTTAATTTCAGTATGTAATTGAAGGAAATAAAAGTAAATATGTCTGTAAACATATTTCTTCATGATTTTCTTTTAAGCCTGTCATTCAGCTAATGTCGATCTTTAAAGAAATGGCCACTAACTGCAATGAAGACTCACTGAAATATCTCAGTGGCACCTGATACTGTTACGGCGAGCTATCGGATTTCGAGAATCGCAGGATATTAAACGAGGGAATCCAAATAGTCCTCTGAATTATCATCTTGTCAAAAGCTTTTATCAATTTTAGCAAACTAGCATACTTTGCAGCTCGAAATGGAAGTTAGACCTTGTCCTTTCTATGGCGTTAATTACCAGGAAAATAATTTCGACAGATCAGACTCGGTATGTCTTTTGTCACATCGAAAGGAAGTTTCTCTTATAGATTTTTCATCATTTTTCATAATAATTATAATAATGATAACAGCAGCAACAAAAATAACGACAATACAACAACACAACAACTACAACAACTACAACAACAATAATAATATTAGTCACACGAGGTCTTCCGAAGAAAAGTAACGAGATGCAAAATAAAAAATGACTGGATGGTTCTTACAAAATACCACTATGGTATGTCATCGTATCGGGTGTCAGTTTGAAGTTTCTAGATATTATGATAAATGTCGTTCAATACAGTCATATAAACTCAGTGGTGTAGTCCTTTACGTTCTCGTGTTATCCGAAACACTTGTGTAAACAACTAAAAATTCTATGAATTTAAGAAAAATGTCTGTGGTGATCAGTCTGCATCATCGACAAGTTGCATTTCCAATTCATCGTAGCACAATATTTTAGTGAAGGTTGTATTCAGCACTTTAAGTCAAGTCACCACTTTATCGTTTTGGACCTCGAACAATTGTGTTATTTTGGCACTAATGCATATTTATTAATTTTGTCAAACGATCAAACGTTATTATGAAATATTCAAAGTTTTTGTTTTCAACATTAAGTGAAATATGTGTAGGAGTTGCTTTTGAAACAAATTGCACCTAGATCATATTTATAGAACGCAATAACACGTTTTATGTAAAAATTTCAATCGACGAATTCAATTGGGATTCTCTGTTCATGCTTCAGACTTTGGTATCATTTTACAAGAAACTTAAAGTTTACAAGCTTTTTTTTCCACTTAAACCTGTTATTCTGCAACAATTCCAATTTTTTTTTTTTCTTTTTTTTGAAGTTTAAAATCATGCATCTGCATTAAACGAAGTTTTAAAAAGTTCATTTCCTACAATTGTACAATTTCAAATAATACAAAAAAAACAAACACCAAAAAAATATGCGACAGATTCAGTTGAAATTCATTTTCATTACGACTTGTCAAACAATGTTTTCCATAAAAAAAAGAGAGAAAAAAAAACTAAAACAAAAAACAAACAAATTCATCTGTCGGTAATTCGGAATACTAAACGCAACCGGTTCGGTCGTCTGATGAAAAATTATCATTGAGTTAAGTGCCGATGAGGATAAATTCTACGAAGTTCAATGAACTCACAAAGAAGGGGAACAAAGTAGTAAATAAATTGAAAAATAAGCGTACGTGCGAAGAGTGCTTTTACTATTTTTATTTTACATCGTTCAATATTCGAATTATCCACGCGAATATTCCTATTAATCGCTTTACAATTGACTCTCTGTCGGACGTTAAAAAGCACGAAATAATTTTCGGTTCGAGAATTAACGAAATATGAAATTCGAATTCGTGCCCCTTCCCCATGGAAATGCATCAAAACCACCGCGAATCACTGTCGACTCATTCGTCGCACTTATTCGTTGATAATCAAATACTTTGTGCATCTTTTTACAGCGCCATCGTCGCGCTTCGCACATTTGATTTACGCGCCAGAAATGTTCAAGTTTGTACAAAAATAATGCAGTTACAAAGTAACCGCACAATGGTCGAAACGGATGAAACAGAACGCGCGGTCTATTGAATTAGCTTTGGTTTTTTCAGTCCGCGGGCTCGCGATCCGTTCGTTAGACGAGACTGACAAAAACTGACGCGCATCAGCAAACTCGATCGGTGAAAAAAATCGCTGCCATTTTCGCGCGCAAATATTTTTAATTCAAAACCAAGAAAAAGCCGGCGCGAGAAGGAAAAAATTCGAGGACAAAAAGTGACGTCTATTTCGCACACTCGCCTGATATATACATTCCTTTTGTGTTCGGTAGGGTCAATAATGCGTCGCTTTTTTCGCACGCACTTTTTAGCTTCTTGAAAACAATTCGTCCTTCCGGTTCTGCGGATAATACGATCCTTTAGCGTCATTCATTCCGCCCTGCATTGTGCAGGCCAGCGGCACTTTCCTCGCAGTTCGCGAAAATCGCCGTTATAATTCTTTTCCGTCGACCTTCCATTGGTCCGCGCAATATCAAATGTTGCATCATCTCGCGCAAAGCTGGCTTATGCACTTTCAAACGAAAAATATCTTCCATTTGAACGTCCCGCGTTGGTCATTTGATTAAAATTGCTCGAGCCCGGTAAAGTTTTTGCTTCGTGAAAATAATTCTGTGATATCAGCAGAAGTGTTACTATCATTTGGCTGTCATTTACGAAAGTGCAACGAGACGCATCGACGCGTGCATCGGTGCGATTGTTTTGTGCAATGCTGATGCATTTGTTCGGAAATCGCGCGTTGCGAAATGCATCTTTTCTCGGTTCTCAATGAAAATTACCGTAATTGCACTCGCGTGGTGTGCAAACATGCTTAAGTGCATTAACGTAATTGATAAACACGTGTTAAGTCCTCTCGTAGCACTCGAACTATCCGTAAGATTATTTTCCCAACGCCGAGTTGTTTTGCTTGTCCGACTGTACGTTTTCCGTAATAGCTATAATTACATTATTTATTCAAAAGAAAATAATCAAAAAGCGATCGTGAAAGGGCCAGTGTTGTTAAACGCGTTAGAAAAAGATTGCATCGGTGTATAATTTTGCAAAGTTTAAACAAGTTGCTTTGTGCAAAAGCACTTCGTTAAAGTGGCGTTTTTTTTTGTGTTTGAGCAACTGTGTCTTTTACGTTGTAATGCAATAATTGTACGTAACTTTTTTCCATCGCGAAAAAATGATTTTGAAACAGAATGAATATTGACAGAAAATAATTGTGCCAACGTTATAATTGGCGAGTTTAATCACAGGCGAGAAAGATTTCGTTGAAAGAGCTTTGTCTGGGGAATAAAAGTGGTAATTTCTTTTGTTCGTCTGTCGGAGTTGACGTTCTTGACAGTCGCCGATGAAACGCATAATATGGACGATGGACGATGAGCTCGGCCGAGTCGTACGGTAATGACACAATTTTCGTGCTTTCAAATTGTCCGTGGAGTTCATCTTGTAAACGTTGAAAGGTGTTTACGTTTTGACATTTTCATTCGTTGCTTATTATTTATTATGGGATTATCTTCCCATTATATATAATGGGAAGATAGCATCGAGGTATTAATGATGGGTGATCAAAGATGTGTGATTCCATTGATTTGTGTGGTATTGCGATAATTTCATTAACGGGAAAAGTTACGCGTGTGAATTTCACAAAAACGTCTAAATGAATCAAAAACAAAAAGCCACGAACAAAAAGATATGAAATATAATATTAAACAACGAAGAACCACGTTTGTTTTGTTCAATTTCTATACGACCGAGATTTACAAACGTTGAGAAAACTGTAATAAACAATTGTGCTGCGATGTATGTTGCATATATATAATATTAAAGTATATATAGTATAAAATAGTAAAACACGGACATGAGTAATATTACGAACTTAACTTGGGTAGTTAAAGTGGAAATAATACTTCAGTGTTACTGCTATTATTATGCACGATGATTATCTTTTAGTCTCTCTCTAAGTATGTTCTTATTATTCAGACGATAGTAAAATTCATTTGCTTTATTTTTTTCACGTACGCATAATAGTTTATGAAATGAAATGCCGTGTATTTAGAGTATAATGTCGGCTCGTTATAACAGATCCTTCTGTATGTTGTATGGGGATAAAAACGTATCAACAAATTACGTTCCTTTGCTTTGTTCCCTAATAGTAATTTGCGTGTATTTCAAAATAATTCGTTCGCTAAAAATGCCTGCCTGTGCAGCTGGAACGGCACAACTCGATGGAAAAAAATGAAACATTCAGTGCTTATTAATTACTGATTAATTACTCGGTGCAAAAATTATGCATAATTAGCATAATTATGTGTTAATTACGTGCTACAGTACCTTCGAAAAAAAAAAAAACAAACAAACAAAAAAAACATTAAGATGATTTGAATAACTTTACGATTACGCGTGTGACGTCAACGAAGTACAAAAATGTTTTCAACGTATTCTTTTTCGCTCTAGAATTGTATGCTAATTATGTGCTAATTATGTGCTATTTATGTGCAGCAATAATTTTGAAAAAAAAAACAGAATGCTAATTAAGCATTTTTATGTTTTGTTGCTAAACTTATTTAAAGGATTTTTTTTATTTTAATGTATAATTAATGTTTTTTCCGGAAATATTCTTGCACATAAATAGCACAAAACTAGCACATTATTCAAGAGCAAAGAGAAAAAGAAACATCTCCGTACTTTTTTGGCACGAAACGCTTGTATTTAAAAGTCGCGAGTATGATTTTTTCATTATTATGTCAAGTTAATTTTTGTTTTCGAAGTTATTGTAGCACTTAATTAGCGCATCATTCTAGAACGAAAAATAATACGAGACAATCATTTTTGTACATTGCCGATGTCACACGCGTAATCATGAGCTTTAAATCGGGCTTGATGATTTTTTGTTGTTTCCGAAGTTATTGGGGCACACAAATGGCAAATAATTATGGGTTAACAATTTTATCGCAATTCTATATATATTTACAAATCATTTCGAATCAGCTCAAAGTAATATGAATAACAAGCTTGATTATGTCATTTTAACAATAATTACTTCTGCAGTCAATTTTAGTGGGTTACCGGAATAATAAATTATAATGTTTGACCTTAATTAATTAGTAACTGATCAGTACGAAATGTGTTATTGTTTTTTATCGAGTCGTGCTGTTACTACTGTCACACCTTCATAGACACAAAAACTGTACAATATTTAAATGAAAATGCTTTTTTGCTTTGTTTTTATTTTGTTTTATTTGTTTTTTTTTGCTCTATTTGGTACTGGTTCTTTCTCGTTTCTGCTTTTTCCCGTTTTGTTTTGTTTGTTTGTTTTTTTTTTCTATTTTGCTTTTATTTCATTTTATATTATTGATTTGTTTGCGTTTTAATCTTAAATCAATTATAATAATCTCTATATATTTTATGAATACGAAACAAAGTCAAAGGACTATACGTGATTCATATAAGTGGAACATTTTTTGTTAATATACTGTATGTAAAATGTGATTACACGGAATATTGATACACATGTTTTCATAACTTACGTTTTATTCGATTGATTATCCTATAACATACATCGAATGACCTGTTTGTGATGTAAGTAAGAACATAATTTAAGTAGGATAATACCTTGTTTTTATAATTAAAAAAGAACGCGAATAGGGAATTTTAATAATATTTATACGAAATGTTCAAAGCAAGTTAAACAAGAGAATTTTCTCTTAGTGGAACCTGATTATAGTAAGTATGAAATTGTCTGACGTAAAGAACGAGAAAATGTCAAATTATAATAAATGAGAAATGTCATTACATTCTTTTCATAAGAATTTTATTACATTCGATTCATATTACATTTAAATCAAAAGTACGTTATAAATAGCAAAGTAGTGCATGCTTAGCTCGTTTAAAGTGAAATCAAAATTAAAGAAAACGTTAGAGTACTGTTTCAAATCTAATCTAGTCTGTGATTTTCTAAACATACAAAACGTAGGTGTTTCTTTTTTTTCTTTGTTCAAAAAGTTTGATATATTTTTGCATTTCATAAATAAAGGATTTTCTACAAAAGTATTGCACGCACAATAAAAATGTTCTACGAAAATATCTTTGAAACATTTTACCTGGAAACCCTTTATAACATAGAACACAAATTAAAGACCTTAATGTACTGCGAGAAGACATTTATTTTCCCAGTGACACGGTGTGTCTTGAGTGGGTATGTAACTCCGAGTGAAACTTTCAGGCTATTTTAAATGAATAAATAAACAATCAAATGTTACTAATATTTATTGAGGACTTTTACTTATTTCAAGAAAATGGCGGTGTTCTGCATCGAATCATGTTATATTGTTTCAAGTAAATTTTTGAACACCGAATTAAAAATGTTAAAACGTGTGCCAAATGTAAGAAAGCAAATTTATAAAAGTATAAAGCATTTTCTTCATGGGGAAATGAACAGTGACTATTATTTGCATTGAAAAACCTAATTTTGCTAATGAAAATTAATTTCTAATTATGGTCAAATATTGGAACATTAATAATACATTCGTTCAAGATAGAGGTATCTTACTATTTCTGCAAAAGTAACCTAAATCAACCAATTTTCTTCGTTGGTGTATTTTGTGCTGTTGGAATAACTAGTTAAACTAATTAATTGTTTCAATACGTACGAAGTGTTAGTCAGGCAAGTTATTAACACGAATGCTTTATTTATAGTAGTGAAGATTGTTACAGCAAACGCGCCGACATAAATGTACGGTTTAAAAAGTTTAATTTTTGCACGCGTTGATTCTTTATTAATTCATATTTTATAGTATGAAGGCGTACACTACTAAATGCATATTTCTGCAGTTTCATATTTTAAACGATGCAGTTGCATGTGCAAAACTTTGATCAATTCCCTGTTATTATTAAATGTGCAATTATAAACTGTTTTGTATCATTCATGTAAATAAACTAATCGAATTAATTAATTTCAACTGTATATTACATCTAATTTAAATAGAATTTAATTATTTAAAATTATTCTCGACTGATTTCCATTTTATAGCCATTTATTATCGATAATTATGGTTTATAATAACGATGCATATAAGCCTTCGTAGCTGCACGGTTTAAGTGATGAATTAAGACAGTCAACCACGCAGGATCAAATCTTAGTGAGTGAATTTTGTTCAATGCAGTGAAAGGACACATGCATTACGTATTATAATATAATATATATAAATGTAAGATAATAATTTAAATTATTTAATAGCATTACGTATCACTTTCTGAAATATCTATGAAAATAAGCGAATAGTGCATTACCAAAAACGAAATAAAGTTTAACGATAATGATGGTTGGTAAAACACGTTTCAGTGCACTTCATCAAATGCGCGTGATGCAAATATTATAGTAATTAATATCGTTCAATTAACATGTTCAACTACATTTAATTAAAGTTACTTATATTCAACTGAAATATTCCTCATACGTTGTAGTAAAACAAAATAAATAACGCTTTGCACGATCTACGTGTACAATATTTATGCCAAGTGAAAGTTACAAAAACTAAAATCTCAGGAATATTATTGTTCGGTTTGCCAAATATTATTCAACCTTTGGCTGATTTCAGTGAATAACACAAAAGCATTCGCCATCCTATTTAGCACTTTTCACCAGATTCAGTTTTATAGCTCCGTCGCTCGAGTTACTTTTGACTCCAACTTTCCTCCGTCCGCAAATTCGCCAGGAATGTAATACAGGCGTAATTTAATTTAATCAATTCGCAACAGAATTGATTAATCATCTCGATGAGAAGATCGATGCCAACAGTCGAACGCTTTGATCACGCACGCGTGAAAAGAAGTAGAAATTGTGTTTTCTTGAACGCATTATTACTGAAAAATCGAGCAGCCACGATAATCGGACAAAAGACGGAATGCTTGTCGCGAAGTAGGAAAAAGATAAGCGGGTTTTGTCTGAATGAAAGTGCGTTGCTTTCGATCGATTTTTCGCTTGCGTCATTAGTAGATTGTCGCTTGGTTACGTCCCGAGCTAGACTCGTCTGCATTACGTTTGATCTACGACGTTGCAATCGCACAAAGTGAATTAGAAATACCACATGAGCATTTTGTCGACGATCCTCGCAGACGTCACTTTGTCCCGCATTCCCTTTTATCGCACCCTTCTCATAATTACTGTCGCATGCCATTCATTTAGCGCCT
>JABFOX010002484.1:0-11380 GCA_022817665.1 Axea sp. ZL-2020 | reverse complement strand
TTAGTTTTGGAAGCACTTGTCATCTTTTTTTGTTCAAATTTTAAAGTCTCCGGACCAGCCGGTAGATTTGTTATGCTCGAAATATTGCTCATACCCATAGAAGGGCTCATGCTGTGTAGATTATTTAGCGGATTGAGAGAACTTAATTGAGAAGGAGAGTTTGTGGCCAAGTCCACCGGACCTGCCACTGGAGACGATGCTTCGGATTCGGGGAACGTCACCAGTGGCTCCGTCAAGTCGGTTTCCTCAGTTACGGTTCCATCCCTAAAACATGCACATCTGTTTCAGAAATTGTACACTTTTTCAATTTTAATTTAGGAACTTAAGTGCAATGATTTAATAAATTTTAAAACCGCAAATATTTAAGCCAATTCATAACAAGTTTTCCATCTCAATAATAGTACATTTTAAATTTAAATTTGTTGTATTTGTTACGCGTGAAATTACTTAAAAACGTATAAAAACAAATGATTAATGTTTAAATAAAACATTAATTATTATTTCAGAAAACTGAACCTAATTATCTAGAATATTATATATACACATATAACATACATACATACATATATGTATATTAATCAAAACACGTGTGTCTGTATTGTTATTTATTTCTGACTTTCTAATATACTCGCAGTTGCATTCATGGTCACAGCTACCTACAATAGCTAATAGAATTGCTCATGAAAACCAAAGCCATCGTATCTAACGGCACCTTGGTTCTCACGAAAAGTCGATTTTAAAAATCCCTTGTTCTTTTTCAACAAGTATTGTCTGCTCAAAAACGTCACTAAAGCCGCTTCTAAAAATAAATGCGAATATTTTTCACGAGCGGAATAATTATTAATGCTGCGAAAAATTTAGTTGAAAAAAGTGTATTTTCTCTAAACGTAAACGGAATCCATTTGAATGAATACATTTAAGACAAATGAACATCGAAGGACATTTTTGGGTGGCAAAAATGTGATGAACATAAAGAAAAGGAAGTGGTGGGTAACGTCTGGTTTACGTTGGACGCCGGAACCAAAGCGGGGCAAGGAACGGATACCTGTCGACGAGGTTCTCCATGCTGTTGCGAAGTCGTTGCGAAAAGTTGGTCGAGATGTTTTTCATTTCGGAGATGCCGCGCTTAAGTTCCGTGAGATCGCTCTTCATGGAGCTCGCTTTCATCTCACTGGAGGAAGACGTGAGAATCCTCTGGGAGGATTTGGCGACGCGGCTGGTGCTCGTCGTACTGCTACTGGTTTGCCGCTGATCCGACAGCATCTGTTGGCCAAAACACATACATTCTATTTAAAATTCGCCTGACTGACTCACGCTGCGATTTGCCGTGACGACAACCGTGAATTATCAAAATACGCGAGCGATTTTTGGTTCTGAGCCAATGACTCTTGGACGCGATCAGACGACAACTTCGATAAATAAATCACTGTAGTGTTATCAAATGCTCTGTGCGTTGCATTCAGGTTTGCTTTGCTAACAATTATTACAAACTATCGGAAACGATTGCACGCTATTGAAAACCATTAAAATCTACTGAAAAATTACTACGACTCAAAGACTATTCAAAACGATTAAAAACCGTTAAAATCTATTTAAAAATATCTAAAACTGTTGAAACTATTAAAAACCGTTCAATTTTTCATAAGCGTCAATGAATTTGGATCGTGTCTTTGTTTAGATTAAATTTGTGTTCAAACCCATCAAGAATAACTAGTGATTCCCATGAAAAATAGGTATTGGTGACAAATAAAAAAACTCAATTTTTTAAAAGCAAAAGGGGTGTTATTTTGTAAAAATTAATTAATATTTATTAAATTCCTATCATTTGCTTTTTTCTTGCATAGTTTCATTATGTTATTATTATATAAATAATAAATAGTAATAAAATGTTATTAATTGTATTAGATATTGAAACCTATTAAAAATTACATTTTAGCTTGATATTATCGTAAAATCATTTCTTGTATCACTGAAAGAAGTGGAATGTTCATTTTATTAAATGGGAGCAAAGTGATTAATTTCCACTGTAAATGTAAATCGATCTATTTTTACGTTTTAGAGCGGAAAAGCTATCTTTTACGCTCGGTATTAATAGTAAAAGAA
This sequence comes from Axea sp. ZL-2020, assembly GCA_022817665.1. Lineage (NCBI taxonomy): Eukaryota > Metazoa > Arthropoda > Insecta > Hymenoptera > Scelionidae > Axea > Axea sp. ZL-2020. The sequence continues at coordinate 9,277 of JABFOX010002484.1, read as the reverse complement.
ATTTTATTTAACTCTAATCAAAATGATTGACTTTTAACTATTTTTAGGGATTGTTTAAAATAATTTTGCATTTCTATATCGTTTTACCGATTTCTGAATCTTAAAAATAAATACATTAACGTTGATTTTATACTTTTCAAGGTTTTTAACACATCGAAATCGTTTTACATTTAATTTTTCAAAATATGTTTTTTTAGTTTAAAAACTTGGATGCTCAAATATATTTATTTAAAATATTTTATCAGTTTACAGGCAAATATTACAACAATCACCAATACATTACCATTTGTTATTAGTTCGTTACTTCAAAATACGATTTTTAACTTTTAATAATTAATAAACACTCGAACTTTTTAACTTCCTCGAAATGTCACTTTGGTATCTGATAATGAAATATAAATAATTATTCCACATTATCTTTAATATCTAATAAATTTATCTGATAATGGCCAAAATTCTGTCTCTTATAATTTTTACTAGGAATTTTATGTTAAATAAAATGTATTTTGCGCAGTAAAACAAATGGCAAAACTACGATAAGAAATGGAAAATATTGATAAAGAAAGCGATTATATTTTTTATTATAAAGCACGAACAATTTTTTATGAACAAATTTCAAGAAACTACGAATTCTTAAAAAGAATTCTTGTTATTATTGTTATTATATTTTATTGCAGTAAATGAAAAAATGTACACTCTCATAATATATCTGATTCAAATCCAGTAAATTCATTGAAAATAAACACATGTATGATTCAATTAAACACTTTACAAGCAATTAATTTCAAGTTTGTCAGATTTGATTTTTACGTTATATTAAATTCGATGTTAAATCTCGTACCAGTTTGTATATGAAATTTTACTTTAGATCTTACAAAACGTGTGATTTCAAATTGAATATAAAATTAAATTCGCATTTAATGTATGATTTGATTTTAGATATTACAGAAATAGAATTGTATATTTAGTTTAGTGTTATATCCAAGCAAGATCTGCTTTGCCATTTCAGATCTCATAAAATAGCTGATTCTAATATATTAATATAAATATAAAATTTAACACCGAATTTCATATAAAATAAACTTTTAAATGATATTTAAAACGCCAAAGAATTTATGTTTCATTTATATCAAATGTGATTCCAGATTTCACCAAAGGTATGTTGAAATAGTTTAATAGTTTCTAAATTCCTCATATGCAATTTTACATATTTCAAATCTGAATAATAAATAATTTGTTTTAAAAGTATAATATATATTATGTTAGATTTAAATAAAAAGAGCTATAATTTTTTGTTTGGTATTAGATTTGACATCTGATTCTACACATACATAGATTCAGTTAGAAAATTCCGCATAATAGAATCGTTATTTTTGAGTGTATCTTGTGTGATTTGGAATGCCATTTTTAGTTTAGTATTAAATACTATATAAAATCATACAGTATTATGAAATCTCAAAGAAATTCTTTTATTCAATGTACATAATTAACTTGATTTCGATTAACCTGATAAATTACATTTCAAAATTTATCCACTAAAAAGTGAGTAGAGGATGAATTGTCTGCAGATTTTTCATTTGCTAGAAAGATAACTAGATATAAGGTATAAAATAAAATACCATAATCATACATGTATCACGGAAATCCATTATAAATCATTAAGAGAGATTTCAACGATTCCTTAAAACATCTATAATTTTTATCTTCAGTAACAAATTTTACATTTTAGAAATTAGAATTAAGTGGGCTTTCTTTTGTGCAAACGTTACAGTAGTAAATAAATTCTGAAGCGTCAAAATCGGGAAAAGTGAAACGAGTAAATATTTGAAATTCACATACCTGTGATGACGTCGTAACTTGTGGATGATGTGAATGTGTCACGTGTTGTCGACCAGATACCAGGTTATTCTTTTTGTGGAAATTCTCCATGACGCTGTGCATCTCGCCGTTTTCGCTCCCCTCCACCGGAAACTCTGACATCTGAAAATGTACAAAAGTTGTCAGATGGGAGTCGTGCGATCATAGATTCGTTGATTAAACACGTTCATTCATAAATACAGTCATTTTAAAATAACGCATTTGTCCGTTTAAAGCGCCTTACAGCGTAAGCAGTATCATTGGACATTAAGTATAGTTAAACATAAACACTTCAGGCGCGGTTGAGAGCTTCCCACTCGCTCAAAGCCCATTTGGGCGCGTGCATCGACCTCGCGAATGCAAAATACAACGGCAAATTACAGTCAGCGTTGTTCATGATATTAGTTCATAAATAGGACACTTTGATGGCACATTGCATCGCAGATATCGTCGGTTGCACCAGTCGCTCTTCTGCGAATTCGATCAAAAAATATAGATTTTGAGTGGGGGAAAAATCTTAAGAGTGATTTTCTTCGGTTTAATTAACTCTATTGTCCTTTATTTATGGAAATTGTAACTCGAATGAATGATTATGTAAAATGATTCACAAAAGTTTATAAAAAGACTAAGCAAAGTCTGTAAAAGTTGAAAAGTCAATCGATAAGACTTAGCAAAAGCCTGGGAAAACCAGTAAGAGCTTACTAAGTAGTTTGCAGAGAGCAATCTGATTTTATAAGTCTATTAAAGTCTGTAAATTGATTTGCAAATTGCCATAAAGTAATATGTAATAATCTGTAAAAATTTGCAAAATCATTTGCAAAAGTTTACAAAGTTATCTATAGAAGTCTGTAAAATGATCCATAAAAGTTTAAGAAGTTATTTGTTTTGTACAGAAAACATTAACCAAGTTCATTAAAGTAATGTTGAGTCTGAGAATGATGGAACATGCTTGCATCAAAATATGTATTTACTGGATTGGAACTATAAAATTCAACTAGAGAAGCAAAAGTTCTAAAAATGGCGGAGACTAATTGTACTCTTAACTAACTTGAACTCCAGAATTACTGATCAGGTGTTGAAGAGTTTCACAATTTAGAGAGTACATAATTGACAAAAGGTAAACGGAGTATGACAAGTCGAGTTGTACTTCTTAATACTTGTCATTCAAAATTCAACTATACAAAAACACCTGTTGTTAATTTGCGTGAATTTGTTTAACACTGCATAGAGCTAATAATTGTTGTTATTTTTGTTGTAAAATTACAAATGTATGTTTCATTAAGAAATAATAAATTAATCTTATTTCATTTAAAAAATTTCATTTATTAATGACAAAATGTTTATTGCATTCATAATACAAAAAACGATGTAAGAAATACACGTTTTTACAAATGAAGGATTATTTGTTTACTATATTTATCATGTATGCATTATTTAGCACACAAATTATTGACTATGCACAATAAAATAAAATTTAATTTAAATTCGAATTTGCCGTTAATAGAGTTATAAAATATTATTTTGTTCAATTGTAACTTTCATGAAATATTGTATATTTAAAATAATATTTCATTTATACACATATATTGATATAAAATTTTACACATATATAAAATGTGTAATAACGAAATCCTTTTTTCTCGTTTCATTCGAATACAGTATAAAGCATTTTTAATTTTTTTTGTTTTCTTGCATAAAACAAAATGAATCTTTCATATTTAATTAAATCAAAATCATTTAAATTTATTAAATCAATTTGCGTAATAATAATTATTTATTGTTTGGTCCATTCACTGAATAACAATTGCACATTGACTAGCCAGTAACTCGATAAGGTTCGAACTGTTAATAAATAGCGTTGTACAAATATTAAGTTCCTCTTGAGTTTACTATTAAACACCCGGTCGACCGTTAAACTATTCAGTCATTCTGAAAAGATTGGATAATATTTTTACTTGGGACGTTTTGAAACTTCGCACAAGTCCATGTAAATTTATGAAAGTTAACAAAAGTCAACAAGAGTTTGCAAAGAATAATGATCCGATTTTCAAAGCTCGGTAAAAATTTCCGGCGACCTGCGAAATGGTCTGCAAGAATAAATAAAATGGTGAGTTTTATTTGCTTATTCATTTCACGAGTAATGTTTTGTTGCCTTTTTAAGTTTCAAAAACAATTACAACAATTTACAGGAGTGATAAAAAAGATAAACATTTTTGACTAAACTGAACAATATTAATATTAGTTTGTCGACCGATAACAAGGGTCGTTGATAAATAAATTAAATAACAAATGACCATGAAGGGACCCTAGCGTAAACATTCCCTAGACAAATTATCTACCAAGTACAATTCTTATGTTCTTAGGATCAAGTAACTTAATAAGTGCTGTATTACTGAACAGAATATACCAGTCTTTTTTTCCAAATAATCACAATCTTATCTGTACCTTGATATAGACTTTGATTATATTGTCACATTAAAATACAATATCGGCGTAACGACAAGTAGTTTGCTACAGAAAAATAAAACGAACTCATGACCACGAATTTAAAAAAAAAGATTCAACGTTTAATCATAAACAAGTACGTGTAGTACATTAATTAACATGATTTTCATTCGCATATTTCATCAGTGAACTTTTATCACAAAAGCAAGATTCTACTGCCGAAAACAAATCTGCAACCATTCATTTTTATCTTAACACAGCATGAATTACATTGATAAGTTATATTTTTAACATTAAAATCGCATTGTTCTTTACTAAATGATTCAATCTTGAACGACGGTTCTACCGTGAAATGCTTTTTTGTTCATTTTCTTTAATTTCAAAGAAACGAAAGAAATGTTTTGATTTAAATTTGTTAACAAAATGCTCTTTTTTTACAATTTTTTACTTTATAAAAAAAGTCAAATAACCATTTCTCATATAAATTATCAACTTGATAATTTGTCAAATTTAGTAAGCTTTTATGATTTCATTTGGTCATAAAGGAATTCTAGCAATAGCTCAGTAACGAATGATGATAATTGCTTTTACAGCATTCTGCATGATGTAACATCAGAACAGCTCGCTAACATCTCGAACTTGCAAGAATACACAATGAAGCGAAATAAGTGTAAAAAAGCCCGATAGTCAGCTTGGCGAACTATTAAACCGACTAAATTCGCGACTCGAGCGCTCGCGATTCACAGTGCGGTGACCCTGTGAATCAGCGGGAGTTCGCATGCGTGAAGCGCCCCTTGTTTGTTACTTTAATTGTTTCTCGCATTGCTTTTTTTCGGCGTTTGTTTTCTTAATGATTCAACAAATGCTAACACCTGACACTGAATCTGCTATCTTTATCGGCCCAAATACCGAATTTGTAGAATTTCGTTGCGTTCGAATCTTTGATATTTGATGAGTTTCTGTCTGATTAATTTGAATAATCATACATAATTTAATCACGTTAATTATCATATATCAATGCTTTATTATAATTGTTATATAAAATAATGGTTTGAATTGCAATGGATATCAATAAATTGTTTCGAATCATCAATTCGTCAGGTTTTACAGATTTTTATCACTTTAGGAATTTCTGTTTAATTAATTCAGATTACAGTACGTCGTTTGAAAAATAATAATGATTTGTTGACTACTGAGAATTGCATCAGTTTGTTGATTACTTTTGAATCGTTCATTGACTTTTATTTGCATAACTTCACTTACAATGAAATTATATGCAAAATAAAATTGATTTGGTTAAAATCGTCTCTGATTTTGATAATTGTTTGATTAACAGTTGATTAACTTTCTTTTATTCAGTTTAAATTATTATAAGCAATTTCGAACATGCAATTTCTGTAAAAATAAATTAAATTATAATAATTAATTTTAGAGAGGAAAGCGACGTCAGTTAATAATTTGGATGTATAAACCAGTTGAAAATGGCAAGCGCGAATAATGAATATTGCAAACGGTTGGAAGGGATTAGAAATGGGACCTTGGTGGTTAGAAAAATGGATCTGAATATAATTTGGTTAAAAGATGGCGCGAATGGTTGACGAAAAAGCGCAGAAAAATAAGCGCGAGACAAGACAAAGGTAAGAAGAATGCCGTCGAACGAGTAGAGATGATGCGGTGCTAAAGGTGGGAAGCATTGCGAGATACGGTTTTGTCCAAAGAGCACGGAATTTCGGTCGAGCGACTGTACCGGATGACCTCGGAGAAACGTCAATGTCGAGGGCCTGCTTACCATTACTTTTTTACGAAATTGTGCCAGAAGAAAAATCGACAACCACAACAAGTCAAAAGCAGAACAATAATTGTTTTTTTTTTCACTTCGGATAAAAATAGTTTAAAAACTCACGGAATAATTTTAAATAACTGATAAAATTAATGGTTGATAAAATCAGTTATTTAAAAGGAACATTAACAATTGAAAAAAAAAAATAAATAAATAAATAAAATAATAATAATAAATAAACATGTTTTTTCTTTATACATATAAATAAAAAAAGAATTTTTTACTTCGATCACGACACCCTTTTATTATGAATAAAAGTCGAGGATTTTTTTTAAACAAAGTACTTGTACAAATAACATTACAATTAAAACACTCGAATTACTATTATTGCAAAGAGTTAAGTTAACGTTGACAAACTCCCGAGCTTTTTTAAAATCATCAAGCAAATTTAATAATCGTAAAATTAGCAATGTATATCAATTATCTGGAATTGCTCTTACATCTAAATTCTCTATACCACTTTGCTCAGCTTTACTGCCGAATGGCCGACGTTAATAAAAAATCAAGCATTGAAGCATTTGCATTGAAACAGCCTCACATACAAACAAATGATGTGTCTTTTGTTGCATTTTTTATATTAACGTGTAATAGCATTTTTATCATTACGAAGTATTAATTTATTATAATTATATATGTTATTTTATTTTATTTTCAAGCCAGCAATGAACGTGAATAATTTATATTAGAAATAAAATAAAACTTATTTAAAACATTCATTTTTATTTTATTTTATTTTATTATTATCCTCCTGACGTTTTCGATCGTACAACGATCCATTTTTAAAGAAGTATAAACATTTGTAAATTTTTTTGTAAATTTATCGACACGGAATATGTGTTTGGCATTTAGAATTTAAGTTTTGTTGGAATGAATTTATTTGATGTCAGTACTGAATATTAACTGTATCATCAATTGTTATTATATATTCTTTTGTTATTAAAAGAGCTTGTTAATATTATTCACTTGTACGCTATTTTTTAGTTATTAAATTGAGATAGATATTACTAAATCTGTCAGTTTTTCAAGAGCAGAATTTCTTAAGTTAAATTCTAACTGCCAAACATATAGTCTAAGTCAATAAATTATGTACTTGTTTGAAAATAAATCGGTGTACGAGCCGATCTAAAATAAAATAAAAACGAACTTTTGAATTAAGCTTTAATATACTCCAAAGAATAATTATTCATGTTCCTTACTGGCCTTAAAATAAAATAAAACATATTAATAATAATAAGTTATAATAAGGAACACAATAAATACACATGTTCATATAAATTAATAAAGTATTAATGTTGACTCGTCGACTTAAAAAAGCCGATTCTGCGTGCAATTGAGTCGGCGCTTAGTAGCCAGTTTTTACCTTCGGGCGTAAAACTAGCCTTTGTGCCCGGAGGAGAGCTTTCATCGTGCTTCATTAACGATATTAAACGCATTGAGGTGACATTTAGAGGGAAATTTCATAAATATAATTAGAACAATACAACGTGAGTTGCTTTGATTAATCGGATCGCAGACAAGAGGAAACCGCATTGTTCATCAATATTTGCAGCAATCGTTTAATATTCGCGCAATGACTGGCGAACGAAAATTTCGCTGTTTCGTTTTGCTCGTATCCACTTAAAACAAAGAGGACTTGTGCGGGGGTCATAGCCGGGAATTCCCCGACGCGCAGCTGTGCCAACAGTCGCGCGTACAACGTCAAATATTTCTGCACATAACGTCAAATGTTTCTCCATCTAATGTCAAACATTTGTGCGCGTAGCGCGTCGTAATTCCTCACACGATTGAATCGCCCGATATTTGCATAATTCAACGCTTGCGCAAAAACATGCTCCGGTTCGCGCATTGTGCTTTCGTGGTATCGGAGCTTCTGCTTTGGAATGCGAAATGCAAATGAAGCCGTTTCGCGCGGCATTGTGTCGTTTGGCAACAAACGACAATTGTCGCGGTCGATCGTCGGCTCTTGAAAATGTTCTTCAATGTCAATAAAGGAAGAGCGCTGCTTCGCCCGCGATAACCGCGCGTGTGTTCACTGATAAGAACAAGTACGCTCGAGCAAACACACAACTAATCGCGCTTGTTTTGCAACGAACAATTCCCGCTATCTTTTCAAGTACTGTTTCAAAATTAACTATATTATAATTATTCATCGTGATATTAATAAATAGCACAGTCAAAGGTAACTTTTTTTACCGATCGGAAATATTATCCAGAATACCCTTATCTTTGGGAGGCTGTCTTGATATTTTTTTGGCGCGTTTTAAAAATGTCATGATTCTTTTAATACACGTCCAGTGCATCCCAGGAACAACTGAAAATATTTCTAGAAAATTTCAAATGTACTGGAAAAGAAGCCTACCTTCTTGGAGTGTGTAAAAGATATCTTGTGCATGCAAAATAATTGTCAGATTATAGAATATATAGAATAAACGTCAGATAAATATACTCGGGTGTTCGGTTAAATTTGGCTTGAACCAAACATTGTTGGCTGAATAATGGAACGTTCTCCTCGATTTGATTTTCGATTGATTTCAGATCGACTTGAGTTCGTCGGCTGAATTTATCAGTTTAAATTAATCCGACTGGTGCTGTTCTAATAAATATTGCTCAATTTCGTTTTTTTAATACTCAGTGGAAGCGCTGTTTAATGCACGCTTTTCGTTTTGCGCGCGAGATCGCGCAATTGAACCGAGATGAGAATAACTCGATCTATCAGAATGATATCTTAATGTTGCGACAAGTTCCGATTAATAGAGAAATGTCGATGCTCTGATAAGTTTGACTTAATTGGCGAGATTCGATGTTTCGAAAATGCTTGATTAATCCGTCAGATCTCGGAATTTCGAGAAATCTCTATTGATCGAAAGATCGTAACTTTTAAAAGCAATGTCGGTTCTTCGGAGTTATTTTAAGACATTGAACAAATTTCATTCTCCTTTCCTCGGTATCACGAAATTTGAATTCAATCGAGAAAAAAAAATATGAGGAATACTTTCTCTCGCGTGTCGCGAGTTTCGTTCGGCATTGAATACTCACGACGAAAAGTGAATCCACCCGATTGAATGATGTCACGAGTCACGTAACGGATTGTGTCGTGACGTCGATGCACGCGGGTACGCATTGCGAGAGACGGTG
>JABFOX010002483.1:0-11380 GCA_022817665.1 Axea sp. ZL-2020 | reverse complement strand
AACGTTCAAAACTTTGTTATCTCAATCAGAATCATGTTCATCAATTCATTGGTGTTTTCTTACCATATAATGCTTATCATTATGTAATTTACAATTATTATTATATCCTTTTATTCTGGTCTCTAATATGTTTGCTTGTTTCTTTTCGCCGAATACACGACGAAACGTTCGCGGTATAATGTTCCGCTCTTAAGTGGGCAACTTTGAAAAGAGGCACCCGAAGGGACGAAAGAGCGAACGAAGCGCGAGGCAACTTTTATTCGGAATATTATGTCGAATTGAGTGGATAATTATGGAAATGTCCAATTTCGGCGTTAATCGGCCATTATTTTTTCATTTTATTTGTTTGTTTAACGTTTCCTTCGATTTGTATTTTGAAACTCGAACTCGATTCCGTTTTAAGCGAAAATTCAAATTAATGTAACGAAATGAAATTCCAGTAAAGCGACACTTCCAACAAGTGCGGAAATTGTAGCACAGTAATGTACACATGAAGTGTTCATGAGAAAATACATAATATTTTGACTAAACGATTAAAACATTAATGGAGCACGTTGATGTGATTTCAGGAAAAATATTAAAGGCGGAAAATAGTCGAACGTAAGTTGATTTCGAAACCATCTACCAAGAATTGTAATGCGAAGTGTAACGTCGTTCGGACGTTGGTGCATTTTGATATTAGTATAATGTTGTTATGACGTTGGTAAGTTCGTTTCGACGCTTGAACATATTTTTTCAATTTTACAATGATTTTCCATTTTTTGCAAGAATTCTCTTGTGTATGGATATTTTAATGCGCAGATGTACACTTTTCTGGCGTGTACTTTTTCTAACCTTAATTTGTTACAAATATTGTACTTTTCTTAACCTTAATTCATTGTTAAAATTATGGGGAACTAAGCGGTTTAAAAACTCAAATACTCGAACTACAATTTTAAATAAATCTGTTTTATATTTTTATGAATATATCTACATTTTAAAGGTAAATGAAAGAATATTTTATATTGCTATATTTATCATCTGAATTATTCTGCAAAAAAACTGCAATCCAATGCTGACTTAATATTTAAGTATCTGGTTTTAACAGTGTAATCAATGCAGGTTCAGTTATAGAATATTTAGACAATTTTTCTTTAATATACTTTAATTTTCTTTCAGGAGTAAAATTGAAAAGACTGAAATTGATGGGAAAGAAAACATTCGTCATAAAATTATAATAATGGTATGAAGATGTAAAAATGGAGAATTGATAAGATATTTGACTCATCATTATTATTATCATCATTGCCAGTTTTATTATCATCACGAGTGTTATTATACACGAGTAATGAAATTTAGACTGTAATAATATTAATTATACATCATTAATCAAATTAGGTTTTAATGCCAATGAATTTTACATGTAGACTACTGTCATCGTTGAGTTTAAAAGCGATAAAATTTTCGCGTTTATTGTTAAAACAAGCGCAATGTCTGTGATTGTGCATTTTGTCTATTATCAAGCGACATTTATTGGTTTCTATAATCAATGAAGTCACAAATGGGTCAAAGAAATGAGATAAAGCATACACATTGTGTCACGACTTTCTCCACTCTTGCATTTTTAGTAAATTGCAATTCAGTCCTCTGTCGAGAACTGCATAATAACTTTCTGACGCCCTAGTGGACCATTTAGATGATACTACAAAAACAAATATCTTACGAGATGAAACTTGTTTACAAAAGGTTTTATTGTTCTTATTATTATTATCATCATCATTATTGTTGTTGTTATTATATTTGTTTTTATATATTAGTTATACAGAATACACAAATGGGCTCTTCAAGTATTTTTCAAATTAATTTTTGTGTAATGTTTTTGTATAAAAGTGCATACAATATTTATTTTTTGATAGGGCACCAGACCTTTTTTACAAATTATGTTCAATATCTAAAATTATTTCAAGCAAATTAACGTCAATATATTTTGTCCAAATTTTATGTTACGTAAGTCAGCTGGTCAATTACTTCTGGGCATATTGACTCTTGTTTCAACCATTCTTTATCTTTTATACGAAGTTTAAAAATTATTGTGCATCGCTCGAGTTGTTTCTTGTGCATTAAAAAATTCTAATTTATACAATCCTGTATATAAATATTTACAACTTTCTGATATGCAACATTATGTTAACGCTCTTTCGATAAACTATCTTTTCTTTATTGTAATGCGATTACATTTGCTGTAATTTTATATATCTTATTAATGTTAGATGTCTTCAAATAATGTCATAATATCTGTTAGTTTATTGCAATTCGTTATTATAAAATTTAAAATTATTTATTTATTTGTAAATGTTTATTGTGAAATAAATTGGGTAATTACTGTTTTTTTAATTATTGTTATTTTCTGAATATATTTTTAATCGGAAAGTGAAATTGCTTTACGAACTATACTATACATCATCGCTCTTTTTATGTTTTCTGTGGTTTGAAATTTTTATGAGTCAAAAGTTATAAGATTTTGTGTTGATTTTTAACATTAGCACTGAAACATCGAATATATTAAATAATTCAAATTTATTTGTTCGTTGATAATCATTAACTTAAGTATTTGTTGATAAATATAAGTCAGGAGTTATAAACTCTTATCATTATACATTACACAAAATTTTAATTCCAATTATCTCCATACAATAGCAGATGGTGTTGTACGTTATGAAATTAAAGAGCCTTTTGGTACTGTTGATTATAAGTGATTTTCTTTTTTAATGTATAATTGAATGATACAATTATAAGGATACAAATTATGCTTATAAAAAGAGATAAAATAATTTATAAAATGACATTATTAATGTACAAAAGATGCAGATTTTAAGATGTTTGGTAAACTAGTGAAAGTTTCGTAAATAATAGATAGGCTGGATTCAATAAAGATTAAATTATTAATGTCAAAATCTACACGAAAATTGGATACGATGGAACGTTATAATGTAATGGTAATTGGTCTAATTGTATTTTATAATTTTTCAGATACCGGGAAAAATGTTCTTCGTCGATTGCGTGTACGCAAATGAAACTGCAACGAATTCATGAATACGTGATCACGATCGTTGTTATTTAATAACTATTTTTTATTTCGCAAGGGACACAACTCATCTAAATTTATAATAACTTTCCTCATCAATGCATTGCATTAATTCACCATTACTTGATTCGAATAAAAATCAAGAGTGAGGGAAAAATTCCCTGGCGTTGCTTTTGAAAAGTTGTTCCTGGTTAAGAAATATGAACAGTTCGAGAAACGTCACTTGAACGATGCACCGTTAAAAGCAATCTGAAACGGCGGTCATTCAATTTAAGCGCAAACATTCCTGCTTTGATTGATCACTTCGAACTAACGCTGCGCTATCTATTTCCTATCACATGTATTAATCTGAACGAAACGAGTGTCCAGCAGAAGTGAACTTTGAAAAATGTTCTCGATGGAAAATGATCATTTGAATACGTCAACGCATTGCTCGCTACATAAAGATTATACAGGAATTAATTTAGAGAAAAGTGTCCTAATAGAAGAAAAAAAGAAAACATTATGGGAATACCGTGTTTTTTAATCTAGCAACTTTTTTTTATAAAATTATATTTATTTCTTCTTACTTTACTTTTATAATTACAATTTTAGATATAAATTACTATTTCATAACATCACAAGTACAATGTCATTGTTGTTAAAATTGTGTAATGATGGGTATTTTCGGATTAACTTTCATCGGCTAAAATAAGACGATACACCAGACTGTATTATTCAACCACTTTGTATATGCTAATATATACCCTTTATACAGATACACATTAACATAAATACTTTAATTTTGAAACACAAGGCACTGATATTAATACAAATGATAACACATAGATATATTGGTTTGTAGAGAAAAATATGTTCATATATTTATTTAGTTCATAATAAGCAAATATACGTGGATTTAAAAATATAAACTGAGATAGTTGAAACTTTTCCTTTTAAGAATATTTTATAAATGCTACTTTAAAAATTACTTTCGTTTGGTATTAAAAAGTTTGGTATTACCTTTCAATTTATTTATGAATGAATATTACAAACTTTAAATTTACAGCAATACACTGTTCAAACGAAGTTGTAAAAAAAATCTTACAAAATGACACCTAAAATTAACATTGTTCTTACTAAAAAATCTCACAAAACTGGAATAATAAGAATTTTAATGAAGTGTCTGTTTACGAAAAAACTGTTATTAATATTAATAATAATAATAATAATAATAATAATAATAATAATAATAAATTATGAAATGAAATATTAAAATAATAAAAGGACTCGGAAAGAAATACAAAAAGTATCAAAATAGTACCGAAATAGCATAATACGACAAAATGGTAATAAAATGGCCACTTTCCAAGCTCGAACCAAAATTAGAACTCAACTTTGTTCAATGCGAAACCAAAAACGAATTAAAGCCTGCATAATAAACGGATTCAAAAATAACATCAAAGTTTAACCAAAACCAAGTACTTGAAACGCAAGCAATAAATTTCCGTCACGTCGAATTTCATAACTGACGCACGAAACATTGCGAATCGTTCGAAAAAAGTGCAATTTACCCTACATTTTCGAAACGCTTTATTTGCAATTCTACGAATAGTCGGCTTAGTCACGTATGAGTCTGCTTGGTAATTAGATCACGGTAGCTGAACAAACAATTTAATCTACAAATTAGAACAAAACGGCACAAATGGTCCCAAGCCTGACGAAAAACGAAAAGCTGATGCTCGATAATTCACCACGAACACGAACTTTAATTAGATAGCGCCGCGTTAATCAATGGCCATTTCTTGCTCCGAATCGCGTTTTTGCTGATGACAATTTCGGGCAAAAATCAATCGCTTTCTTCTCGAATTATTGCTAATCGAACGCTCGAGAAAAGAACTGGTCAAAAAGTTATCGCAGAAATATTTGCCGAAATCGATATCTCGTCGACTCCACGGGATGAAATGCTTGGATAATTGAACGCGCGATTATTGAACTGTAATCATCGCGAGACATGGCAGCGTCTTTAGCCAAGTGTGCAGTAATTATCTTAACGAAACGACGATCGAAGAGCCCGCAGAAATTCGATTTCTCAACGACCGAGCGACGCGAATTTCGGCCGCATTCCGAAATTTAATTTTCACCGTCCACTTTTTTCGACTGATATTTTTGCGTTTTCGTTTTCGATCTCGATTTCGAGTCGAGCGATCCGTCGTCGATCGATACGAAAGAATGTTTGTTTTATTCTGATCACCGTTAGCCGCAAATAAAAACCATTTGTTTATTTAGGTCTCTCGGTCAAATAAATCAAACTATGTGTGTCATGGGAGTTTGGGTCATATACATTGACCATCCTTAGGTCCTATTATTAAATCTTAATGTCATCATTTTTTTTTCAACATTCGCGTTCAATTTGTTTTTAATTGAAGACACAGTCGCGGTCAAAACCATCGGTTGGAATCGTTTGCGCGGTCGTTTTGAAAATCGTTTTTTTTTTTTAATCGAATTCCCGAGCCGTGAGAAAATTGTAAATAAATTTTCGCTTCTCGCGGTCGATGGAAAATGCAGACAAATTGTTTGACTGAACTTCAGAGCCAGGGTCAATAGCATTAGGTGTAATGACCGGTCAGACGTTTTTCACATATTTTACATAGTTAACATCGAGAATTGTTTCCGGAAATGATCAGCGAAGACGTTATCCCGCAATCTTCAGGTTTAAAGAACAGTTAACCTTTGAGGAATTCAGGGTCTTTGTGTTTCACGTTGACCCCTTCATGCGGGTTCGAATTGGTCGGTACCAAATAGTCCAAATTGAGCAACTTTTGTGGGATGAATCATGAGTCGCTTAAATGGATCTTATAACTGGAGTTAAATGTTGGACTATTGTGCAAAATGAATGGTTCAATGGGAGCCGTTTCGTTGGGCACAATTTCGGATTGAACGAAATTAAGCGATCGCCGGGTCAAAGGGCCATTTCGTTGGGGTTATTCGCGCAAAAGGAGAAAGTGGGGAATAATGACTTTTTGCGTAATACGAGTCACGAACTAAATCGCTGACAAAAGTTGGCGCGGAAAAGGTATGTCTAATTTCCAGTGTTGTATTAATCAGTTTTTAAGTGGATTGTTATTTATTTGAGTCGCAACATTGTGCAAGGCCCGATTTCATAGTTGCAAAATATAATGCGAAAAATTGCAGAGTATAAAATGATAACAGTAATTAAATTGATTGTGAAAGTTGATTCATTTTTACTTCATTACTTCGAGTTTGAACAATATTTTGCAGACACTGAAAGTGTTTAACATTTTTAAGCGCGAGACAATGTTAGGACATTTTTTTGGCAATTGGGGAGAGTGTAGTCATGTTGTTTATGCAACGTGCTGCAATTTACTATTAATTAAAATCCGCACGAAATAAATTTGACGAACAACAATGTGTGAATTGATGAATTTTAAAAGTTTCAAAAATGTGGTTTTGAATCACATTTGTGTTCGATTTTCAATGCTTGCCTTTGAAATTATTTAATGAAATTGTTCGTATTTAAACTGTTTAATTAGTACTATCAGATTCAGTTTTATTTTCATTTAATTGGAAAATAAAAACAAAATAATTAAAGTTATATTAGCGTAATTAAATGTCTTTTGTTAAGTAGAAATGTTATCACTATACTTATTGTGATTGATTTGCGTGAAATCAATTTTGAATTCACGCAAAAAAACAATTAAAAATGCCTGTTTTACGATGAAAAATGAAAGTGCCAAACAATCTCGATTAACTTATTTTTTAATCCAAGTTGATAGTTGAAGTGATCTGAGGTATAGGTCGACAGAAATTAACAATGCATATTCGATTTAAATTTTTTTTTTGGGTACAGAAATGATGAATATTTTATGCAAAAAAGTACAAAATGTTAATGTAGAATTAGTACACGTAACCGAAAAAAATGAATTCTCGTTTGAAATGCATTTTCGGTCTCCATGTTTTGTAATGTACGGTATTATTTTTCGTACGTGACCAAAGACACTAACGTGTCTTTCGATAACTATTTTTATAACTTTTCCACATTTTTGCAACGATTTCAAAACGATCTTTTTTAATACGCATCATGATTTCAAATACTCGAAATTTGTATGAAAGCAAAAAAAAAAGATTTGAAAAAGTTAAAAAATGTGTTAAACGATAGAAAAGTTTGGAAAAATGCGCGATGATTTTGGTGATTAAATTATTACATAAATTAGAGGCAGAAAAGTGGGAATAAATGATTAGATACGCGTACTTTTACTGTCTTTAAACGTTATCGAGTGTGACGAGAAATGTTAGATCAAGGATTATTTGAGTGGCGCGTACATTTCGTACTGTACAAAAGTATTGGCGCGTCAGTTCATTCAACAGTTCGATCCTGTGCTCCGAAGACGTCGCTTCGGGAGACTGACCGCTCGTTGATATCCACTCCTATAGAGTTTTTTTCCCTACCGCGGCGTCTTTTTCATCTCGCTTTTTACGGTGCTCGAGTTGTGACTTTTAAACATGATTGTCCGTTTTAAATAGTTTTAAAGTGACCACTTTTCCGAATTGTTCTTCCGCGCGATAACGCGGCAGTGTTCGAGGTTTTCAGTGTTCATTTTACTTGGGAAAAGGTCAGTTTTTTTGGAGGGAAATAAAAATCAAAAGTCGCGACTCTTGGGACCAATTTTGAGACGCATCAAAAGGAGTCGCAAAGTCAAAAGTTGTCAGACACATTGCGAATAAGATTTTTATACAAAAAAAAAAAAAAAGAAAAGAAACGGATTTCGCTGAACGCTGAAAGGAACCATGCATTATCAAATAATAAACTTTGCATTTTTTATCTCATATTTGACATATATTTTCGATCTTGGTGTCTTTTGTTGGAAGCATTTGAATCACGAATTACGAAGAACTCACGTTTGCAACTGAATGTGAAATTTGGTACCAAAATGAGACCAATCACAGTTTCGATTTGGTGAGAAAGATCAATCGGTTTTTAATCAGTACCAAATTGGAAATATTTTTGATTCTCTTATTGGCATCGCAAGTCAAATGAGGCGTGGTTTTAAAAATGTGGTACTAAAGTATTGGACACCAACTCCGTAGCGAAACTAAGGCGTGCGTCAAATACAATCCGTGGTACCAATCTTCGATGGAGTTTTTCTCACATGCGGTTTGTCTGATTGCAGAAAAAGCTTGCACCATGTCCGTCTGGTTTGAAGTCATAGCAGTTTGTATATTCATTCTCCTAATTGCGGCCACGAGTTACCGTCCAGCATGGTGGTTTTGGGGCGGAAGTATTTGCACAGTAGGTGGGTGTCTTTCGATATAATAATTTGCAAGCCATTTCAGCCAGCGAGCGAATTTTCAACAACAATTCAAACCGAGATTTAAATTCAATTCCAAAAGTGTTTTCAAAAGTCAAGTCAAAACAAAAATACGTGTCTTTAAATCAGTACCGCTAACAGGAAAACGTAAACATCGGCGTTAATTATCTGTTACGCCAATTCTTTTAACGAGCCAAAAACTCAAGTTTCTCTTATCTTACAAATTCTTCTTCTTTCGAAGTATCTAATCTGTTATTTAATGCCTTTAGATTAACCTTTGATTTCTTTTTTCTCTCTCTCTTTTTTTTTCATTCGAATAAAATTTGTTTTAATCAACATTCGATTCGTAATTGGCGTCGCTGGGAACCAATGAACCTTTATCGCGATTCATCCAATATATTTCCATTTAGATAGCGAAGATAAAGGGAAGACCGTGCGAGATATACCAGGACCATTGGCGTTGCCAGTCTTGGGCACCAGGTGGATCTACTCGTATTTCGGTACATACCAAATGAATCTGATTCACGAAGCATACAGAGGTAAAAACTCTTCTTCACTTTATTTGTCACCCGAAACTGCCTGCTCGGCTGAAATAATGCACTTGTCTAACTTGAAGATTTTCTATCTTGCGCGATAATCTCATCCTAGATAATTTCACTCTATCCGCAAATTCTTTTTTAAAGAAACTTTTTCTTCAGCCTTTGATATGTCTTATTTTTTTTCTCGCTCTCCTGGTTTTTACAATTTATAAACATTTGATTTTTGTTCTTTTTTGTTTGTTTCTTGTTTTGTTGTTATTTTTTTTTTAAATCCATAATTTATTACTTATTTCAAAAGTAAATTTTAGTTTCACTTTCTAACATTCGCTTTTTTTTAAATGCATTTTGCACACTTTTTAAGCAATTAATGATTTTGAATAAAATCGTCGAAAGAAATTCGAATTGTTTGTGAAATAATAACATGTTTAATGTTTCTATAAGTATTATTTAATGATTAGTCGGTGGTTCAGTAAAATTCAAATTTAATTATATTACGCATTTTATTTTAAAGTGTTTAACGTAATTACTAAAAAATACTTTCCTTTGGTGAAAATATATTTTGTTTGTTTTCGTTCATCGTTATATCGTACGCTTTATGATATAGTTTCAACACCTTCAGTATTTCAATGAATAATTCACGAATTTAATACCGAATAAATGATATTCTTTTGAAATGTTGGATTTGATTTAAAAAGTCATTTAACTCGATTTGAATTAAATTGCAAAACTTTTGTTATTCGCGGCTTTAATTTCAGTGCTTAATTGTAATGTTATAGCTGATAAAGTGTCAAGATAAATAATGTTATTCTTTAACGTACATAAATCGAAATCTAACATTTTCAACTGTAATCAAATTCTTATTTAACGCATTATAAAACGAATGTTATTTTACGTAATTATTTCGACGGTACAAAAGAAGCCAAATTCTGCACATGTGTTTTTTTTTTAAATGTATTTATACGTTTTGGTCCGCTTATATAAAGATAAAGCAGAACTAGGATAAAGTTGTGCAAGATTTTTTTCTATTTTTATTACGTTTATTTCTTATATAATTTTATTTATTTACGTTGAAAAGATGTTTATGCTGTGAAAAATAATAATACGTCAATGCAGAGGCGTTTTCCTTTTATTGATTTATATTAAAATGTTATTGTTATATTAAGAGTTGAAATAACGCGTGAAAAATATGTTAATATATATTATGTAACATACGTCTTGCAATACGGTTGAATATGCTATTATAGCATATAAACACAATCGTTTTTAAACATAGAACATTTAAATTTTTTCTCGATTACAAATCATAGAAATTTGTTTTTGAGAAAACGTAGAACAAATTTAACAGAAAATGTAAAAACACGAAATTTTATAAGGATATAATAATTTGTAGGCATATAAAAATATAAAAATTTATTACAAAAAGAATTTTCATTAGATGTTTTAAATTTCTTAATTTTAATTACTTTTTAAATGCTTGTTTAGTTTGTTGCAGAAAACCATGTAAGATTAAATTTCCTATAAATGTTTGCTTATTGACTGCTTTTTATTCATATTAATTACTATTTGAAGCATATATTAGTAAAGCATTTGCTACAAGTTTCACAAGGAAATTATTAAATAAAAAAATGTTTATATTTTATGTTCCACCACTGCTGAATAGTTTTATAAACAATAAAGTTTTCTTTTATTTTTTAATTCAACATTTCTGTTGGCGTACGCAAAGTGGAGAACATGAAACTGGAACTGTCTAAAATG
Organism: Axea sp. ZL-2020; assembly: GCA_022817665.1. NCBI lineage: Eukaryota > Metazoa > Arthropoda > Insecta > Hymenoptera > Scelionidae > Axea > Axea sp. ZL-2020. The sequence goes on along the minus strand of JABFOX010002483.1, from coordinate 713 downwards.
CTGTATGTGAAATGGTATAAATGTTATGTTCAATGATATTTTTCTGTAATATTTTATTTTAGACATACGAAGAAATGTATTTTAACATCATAAAAATTTAGGTTTTCAAAACTTTTTAATTTTCTATATAAAAATTTGCAAAATTGTAATAGCAAATTTGATAGATCGCATTTTTCATCAATTCATAATTTTTAATAATGTAAAAAGAAAACTGCTTTATGTTTCAAAACAAAATTCAGATATAATCGAAATGTATTTAAGAATCAAATATTTCTTTTAACTTTTTCGATTTCTTCACCAGCAAAAATTTAAAAGTTCTAAAATACTTAGTTCTAAATAACTTAAGAATCGCGTGGAAAATGGTAAGCTGTACTTGTCCCAACAGACAAAAAATATAGTTGCAAAGATTAATAAATGTTTGTAAACGTTTGCATATCGTTTTATAAACATTTTCAACGCGTGTTACCGCGTTTCAAATGCATTGAAAATTCAAGTTCAGAAGTCCTTGCTCTTCTGAAAGAGCAATATAGCACGCAACACGACTGAACCAAAAAGAAACCGTGAAAACAATTTGGCTTCTTTGATCGATCGATCCAAAGAAAAATGCTCTAACGCTTGATAATACATGATTGAAGAATAGATTTACTACGGCGATACGGGGCGCTCTGCAAGGAGGAAGCATTGGGGAATGTGCCTGTGATCTCGGTTTTTTC
>JABFOX010002482.1:0-11382 GCA_022817665.1 Axea sp. ZL-2020 | reverse complement strand
AACATTAATAGTCAAATTAAAAATGATCTACTTTTTGAGCTCATTAATTAAACATTGAAAAATGAAAATTTATTCTGAAAATTTTATTGTTAAAGAAAATGAAATATTCAAGTGACAGAAAATTTAAGTAGATAATAAGCGAGTTTGAAACATCCATAAATAGGAGTTCATAGCTTATAATTACTAATCGTTAATTCATTAATCATAAATTGATCGTTAATGTATAACCATAAACTTTTTCATTTCAAATCAATGGTAATAATGAATAGATAGTTTATGGTTTAGTATTTGTAGTCAAATAAAATTAATAATTGTCGTGGCAATATTATAATTCTATTTGTGGTAGTCTGCGGCAATAATGGCAGTTAGTTCATTCAATAATTATTTGGAGTTTTTAACTCATTATTTATTATGAGAGTATTTTATGAAACATTGAGTAATTTGAAACTAATAGAAAGAGCAAGTTGAAGTGAATAGTATCGTTAGTCTTGTGATTGCATCTGCTTGTCATGTTTCTATGGTTCTCATGGTTGAATGGCCAAATACATTCAAATACAAAATTTTGAAATGAAAATCAACCATTGAATACAATTTTTCGGATTATATAGATTTATATTATATTAATATAGTAATTTATATTATATAGAAGTTTTCGGATATCTTAACTAAAAATAAAAAAGGCAATAGATGGGTCTTCTTATACATGATAGGTTTGTTATATTGTTATATTTATATTAATATTATATTGTAGTTTGTTTCATGCAATGGTTTTGTTGATTTGAAATAAAATCAGTTTTATTTTGAATTGTATTTTCAGTCATTTAAATCAACATTTGCCTTTACTCATTTCGACGAACGAATCGTTTAAAATGTTAAATGATTAATATTAATATATTCCTATTATTCTATAACAAACTAAATTATTAATAATTTAATATAAATTTTTACCTGAGAGTTATTTTCAAAATAAGTTTGACACATTGGAAATGATTCTTTATCTATAGTTTCATTAGGAATCTGTTGAGAGAGTGTTAAAATGTAACTTTCTTTTTCATTTTCAATTTCATCAGTGTCATTTTCTAAATCAGGTACTGCTATTTCATTCTGTTTAATGTCTTCATCTCTTTTTCTAGTGTAGCAATATTTAGTTTAATACAAGAAAACTATTTAATATACTTTAAAAATATATTATTGCCTAATCGTTTAACTAAAAAATCTATTTCTGCTTGAATGAATATAAAATAAGAAATAAAAAAAGAAAATAAAATACAATTTATGTATTATTATTATTATAACAGTTATTGCCTATTTCTATTAATTTAATATAAAAAAAATTGTTTAAAGAATTTTAACGATTTTTAATCTTTTCTAGGTATAAAATAAAACTTACGTTGCATCTGAAGTCTTATTTACAACAATGTTTGAAGTATTACTTAATTTTTTTCTAACTTCTTGTATCAGATACTGTTGACTACCCATGGTTAATACGTTTTTCAACTGATTGCATGTAGTACTATCCTGAGTTAATACAAGAATTTTTTGTGCTTCTTCTTGATTTGTATCTTTGCTACAATTTCGATTTATTTCTGTTAAAATTTCTGATAAAACTGTCCATTTTGGGTCTGCTTCTGGAGTAATTTCTATAATAATAATAAAAAGATTGAATAATAACAAATAAATTATAAAGAATAAATTAATAACAGTACAATGTTTTCTAAAAAAATCAAATTGTACAATATATTTATTCGTACTTTAAATTCTATTCAATATAACAAAGTTATTCATATATTACAAAACAAGTAACCATTCGTTTATTTTAAAATTTAATAACGAAAAAAAAACAAACAAACAAACAAGTAAACTATCTTATACAGTGCTTTTTCCCAAATAATAACTTTGCTGGTGTTGCACAATGCGTTCTGTAAAAATACATCAAGATGACAAATCATTCAAATTCAGTAAAATGAATTAAAATGTAACGATTATGGTGATAGAACGTTCAATTAAATCTCTATATCTTTGTTTATCAAATTAAATTTATGAATTTTATTTTCTTACTTCATAACTCATGCGTTGTGCTATACCAACAATAGGATTCAAGGATTTATTTTTGTACAGCAAATTTAATTCATTCTTAATTTCAAAACAAAACATTTTTAAACCATAATATCACATATGATAAAATATTTGAATGAATAATAGTTAATAATTATATATTTCTCATTGTTTTATAATTTTTAAATGTGAACTAGGTAGTTAAATATAACAGACAACTTAGAATCACTTGCAATAAAGTGTACATCTCAATTTAATTATTATACTTTTTGAAAACTTTAAAAAATTGTCAAATTTTGATTTCGAATGTACGCTCGGTAGAATAAAATTAAATATAACTGATTGTTGTATTTTATTATATTTTACTTCAAAAATATTTTATTATTTTACAACTATTTCATGTACTAGTTATAAAATCTGTCTATATTATTATTTTTGGAAAGAATATTCCTGAAAAAAATAACTTACCATTATTTTCATTGTATATCCTAGACCTAGCATATTTAAAAATATCTTCTACAATGTCCAGCATCATCCAACCACTACTTTTCATAGCATATTCTGCAGTACGCAAACTATTTAATTTAGCATAGAACGTTACAGCATCTTGATATGTTAAACACCTACATATTTTAATGATTATTCAGTTATGTAATAATATTTTAATATACATCTTATGGCTTATAAATTTATAATTTATATGCTTGTGTATAAAGTTTAATCGTCAATAACTTTTAACAAATTATTTACCCAGTATAATAATTTAAATACAATACTTTTCTTGTGTTTTTGAAAAAATAAAATGTTTGCCTTCCACAAATGTATTATTTATATGATTATACATACATGCAACTGCTATTAATACATAAAAAAAATTTCTCTTAAGAATTTTTTAAAAAGTAAAACAATATCAAATATGTTAAAAAATAATAAATATTTTCAAATATGATTTTGTAAAATATTTTTTTTTTTACTTTTTACTTATAAAAAAAATTAAATATTTTGAAACTGTAAGAATTAAATAAACATAAATTTAATTAAATAAAACTTGAAATTTATGAAATTGATTTTGAAATTGAATATTATCTTGTACTGTGATAAATAAATACAATTAAAAGTTCTGTATATTACTGACAACTACTTACATCAATATGTAACGGAGCGTTTTCATATCTGCAATTAATTGTTTTGTTTTAAAACTTAGTTGATCCCACACTGGATCTAACTGATGTTGTAAATGTTTGTGAAATTTCTTTGCAATAACATTTTCAACTGTTAATTCTTCTAAATCAAGCTAAAGAATACATTGAATTAATTTAAAATACTTATTGTAAATTTGTTATAAGAAAAAAAATGTTTTAGCTACCAGCTGTTTACACATATTCAATTATTTTATAGTATAATATTATAGTAATAATAAGTTTAAACAATACAGAGCTACAAATATAAATTATTCTCAGAACACTATATTTTTTCTTTATTCGTAATTAAATATAAAAATGCATTTTTTTAAACAAATTATTATTGAAAATATCCCCTGTAATAAAATATATAAACACACATACACAGGCGAGACTGTAAAAATAAAACATCCAAATACAATGTTATAATAAATTAATTATTAAAATTACAATATAAAGCGGATTACCAGAAATTAAAATGTATAAATAAATATTTTGTTATTATAAAGATCCCTTTGCAATTTTTTGGGCATATGCTTTTTTCACATTTTGTTACATAACTGGAAACTTTTGTAAAACATACTACCCTGTCTTAAACTTCCTTCTTGTCATCGCCTAGCCTACATTATCTACCAATAATTTTAAAATTAAATTTAATTTGATTACATATATTTATCAACTAAACAAATATATTTATAAACAAAAACTCAAATATTATATTTTAATTTTATTTTGATATTAAAAAATTTTAATATTTCTAACATATATCGTAAATTAATGTATGTGCTGGATTTTCAAATAGCTCTCATAGCTCTGTTTTGTTGAATCTGTAATTTTCGAAAATAATATTTGTTTCCTCCATATAATAAATTACAACGACATTCAACAAATAATATATATTAAATTAACTTACACATTTATTTAACTTCTTTAAGTCTTTTACTAGAACATTGATGACGTCTAATAGTGCTGTTTGAATTTTTACCATTTTGGGTGTAAGTTTCGCATGTAATTCAATGACTTCAGGCTATTATAAAATTATAATTACTTGTACACATATGTAAAATATACACGTAAATGAAACAAATAATACAGGGATTCAAATTTGCAGTGAAAACGTGGCCATTCAAAACTGTATTAATTTAAGCGCAAAATTTAAGTAAAATTATATTAAATAATATAGTATTTATTAACCGATAAGCAAATGCTTTATTATTTCGTTTTCCATAAATATATAAGAATGTCGCTTTTATTGCTTTCAAATACGCCGTGCACTTATTTATAAATTGGTATTTGTTTAAATTAAAAATGTACTATATTTATTACTATGGACTTGAACTTAAAACCTTAAAAAATGAATATAATATATTTTAGATCATTTTAGCGCTATATTTATCTTGAAAAAATAATAATAAAAGTTCAAACATTGAAATAATAACAATAGAACAATATTTGAAAAAAGACCAATTTTTCATGTGCATTAATTAATATTGTAAAAATTAATTTGCTAATTAACGTGTAATAAACATAAAAATCATTAGTTAATAGTTCATAATTGATTTTTATATAATCTATAAATAAAATTAATCATAAGTACTCATTATAACATTCATGGTGTATAAAAAGTCACGGGATAATCAAATACCTTAATAAATAAATTGAGAGGTGTGATTTGACTTTTTTTTTTTGTAATTTCAGTTTTCAAATGATTTTACATTGATGGTGAATATATATTATAATACATTTTTCATTTTAATTAAGTTGCAACATTTATCGAGTTTTCTTTCCATTTTATATCTGAATTCATTGTAAGTGAATATACTTTTACAATTTATTTGGAATTATACCCCATTAAATTAAAAGTATGTTGCGTACAGTTTTAATAAAATATATTTATTCTTTAACCATTTAATTATATTTATTATTCATATTTTATTAAAAACTTTACTTCTCGAAACAAAAAGTACTTATAATACATAAAGTATTAGGTGTTTCAAAATAGTTTAACAAAGATTCTGATTATCTGCTGTTTAAATTTTGACATAAATCTGAAAATAATGATTACAAATGTTTACTTAATTTGATCCTTAAATTTTACGTTTGTTAAGTAAATTTTACAGATTATAAATTAATACATGATTTTATTATAATTAAATTGTTGAAATAATATAAGTTTCTCAATATTTTATGAAACATTTCACACAAAAAAAAATGTAGGTAATAAATTATAATTATCAATTACAATACTTCTTTACTTGTCTTAATTAATACTCCCATTTTATTAATTATAATATTACTTTACTAGTTTTAAATGATACACCAATTTTGTCAATTACAATATTTTCTTTTTAATAATTACTAACAAAAAATGGAATTGTTGTATACGTATTAAGAAAAAAATTAGATCAAAAAATGTTCTACTTGAAATAATTCATTTTTTATATTTTATGTGTATAATATTATAAAATATAAGTTATCATATTATTTATTTCACTTAATTCATATATAAAATGAATTTTATTTTTTTTATTATTGCTAAAAATAATAAATTATCTACTTTGTGTCTACAGTCACTACAATTCTCTACTGTAATTTGAACCCCTCTCTGTTTTTGTTTTTCTCTTTCAAAAACTGATATATTTACTTGGATTAAAAATACAATTTTAAAGAAATATATAAGTATTTTAATTTTAACCAATAATATGGTGTTTGGAATTAACAACAATTATTACATTATAAATAATTTATAACATAAAAGTATAGTAATAAATTTAAATAAAACTTACTTTATGTTGACATAGACTATTATTAACAATAGAATGAAATCGTGGCCATAAATATAATTTATTTACAAATAAAGTCTTCATAACTCTTTCTACTTGTGCAAAACCTGACATAAAAGCTAAAGCTGAATTACTGAAGGCTTTAATAAATCCAGTCTAAAAAAATTGATAGAAAATTCAAATGTTAAATAAAGTATTTAAAAAAATGAAGGTGTATATATTTGATCAGCAAAGAAAAATGTATTTAAAAAATAAAATATTAATATTTTTCTGTGGTATTACATTTACACATAATTTTAAAAACTTCTATATTTTTCATTTTTATAAGACAAATTAACTTGTAAAAAATATGTTTTATATAACAATCCTTTTTTTATTTTAGTAATATCAAAATTACAATTATAACAATAATTTTCTAAATGAATACACGCTAAAAGGCATCGTTAAAACTTTATTCATTTACAATATAATATTTATATAAATACCTTATTTTTTTGTCTATATAAACGAAGAGCAAATGCTTCTTGGTAGGAATTTATTATATTATGAGCCCTGTACACTAATATGCCTGTAACTAAATTTAAAGGTACTCTATTTTTTAACAGATCTACAACTAATATTCTTCCAGATATAAAAAATACACCTCCTTCCAGATATGTTGAATTCCTGTATAGAACATACATTGTTGACTTATATGAAATTAAATTAAAAAACTATGTTTATTTATAATACAATTTAAAAAAATGTACTTGTTAGTACTTTAATTTAAATAACAAAATTAAATTACAAATTTATTTATATTTTTTCTTATTATTTAATATATAATATACAATTCAGAAGAGAAGTTATAATACCTGTCTTCAGACAAAAACTGAGCATTTATTGTGTACGGTAATTTTGTCACAGATTGGCTTTTTAATTGTTCAATGAAATATTTTTCATCGTTATCATTTGTTCCTAATACTATCACCAAATTTCCAGGATCACTGTACACTTTTAAAATATTAATGAAAACAGTTTCTAAACCTAAACCTCTTAAAAAAGAAATAATACAATTAAAATAATGTATGATTTTTTTAAATAAAATTCTTCATTACAATATTTAATATTTATATAATGCAAATGTATAAAAATATCATAATGTAAAGGAATAAAAAATACAAATTTTCTATTCTCTTGTATAAATAATTCCTTTAACATTAATTCATTAGTTATTTGATTTATTTTTAGTTTAAATAATATTATTTTATTATGTTACACTAAAACTTAAACTTACTTTGCACAAATCATTAAACCATCATCTTGTAATATTTCTAAGAACATTTGATTTTCATATTCCAACATGATTGACAACCAGTTAGTTTAAACTATTGATGTATTTACAATTGAAGAATATATATAAATTAATATTTACTAATAATTTTAATTATAAACATCTGAAAAAAATAATTAGATTTTGTAACTCAAATTTGTATTAAATAAAAATATAATTAATATGTGTTGCGAAAATAATGTTTTGTGACAACTTATTAAATAATATTAGTATTAAAAAGATATATTTCTAATAAAATATCTTTAATACAAATGTTATATATTATATATATATATGCACTGAGGTTTAATAAATATAACTATAATTTCTTTTAAAAAATACTAATAATTAAGGTTGAAAATAAAAAAAGTATACTTATAATACATTTTTGTAATTACTTCAGTTTCATATTATTTATTAATAAATGATATATTTTCCATTATTTCATACAATTATAAAGTATGCCTTATTTCTATTATTTTTATACAAATGTACATGCTTAATACCAGTTTTTAATTTAAAATTTTATAAATTATTTAGCAATATTTTAATTAAAAATTCTTATAATTCTATTTAAATTAAAATTCGAAGTACAAATTTTATTTGTGTGCATTGAGAAAACTATCATTTTTACAATGAAAATTTGCAGCAAATAATAATAATGGCAAGTAATTTCAATTAAATAATAATTTACATTTCTTTTTGTTTATAAAATTTAGATACTTTGTATAATATTAAACTGATACAAAACAAATATTTGGCGTTTCCAGTTAGACATAAATAATAACAAATATAACATTAATGTAAATGCACTTAAGAAAACATTTCATTGATTAACTGACTTTAATACAAAGTTAATGTTAGATTTTTGTATATATACAAATATATTTGTTTATAAATAAAAACTAAAACTGTTTAATAAATATTTAATGAAATATTTAATTTTTATTTTGTATGCATTCTTACGATTTTATTTTTTAGCATAAAATAAACTATATAATTCTAACAATTTGATCTAATATGAGATATTAATCAAAAGCTCGTACCATTTATTACAGTTAAACAGTAAATTAAGGTTGGATTCTTATAGGGCATCCTACTTGAATTGGCTGCTTCAACCAAGGAAGCAGAAACTTCCATAAGACCAATGTATTCATTTTTTTCTCGAATGCAGCACCATCTTCAGATGTGCTACGTCAACTAAAACCAAGTGGCGGGTAGTTTAAAATAATGTTTATTGATACTTACCATTACAATTATTAAAATAATTAAATTTAAATTATAATTAATGATACGTATTCAAATGGAATAAAAATGCAATATAAATACGTTGAATACAGCATTTCTTTATACAAAACAAATGCACGCGATTATTTAAATACAATATTAACATTTTTAATATAAAATGACACTAAGATTTTATAACAAAAATGTTAATATTTTACAAGATCTGTAATTTTTGTTGTTAAACATATTTAATAAATATTTAATAGAGGCTAATTTTACATTTGCAATAATATTTAATTATATATATATATACATATATCGTACAATACATATATGATTTAATAGTTAATAATATAATCATCGCAATACAATGTGTTTTTAATATTTTTTATTTTTGTAATAAATAGATGAAAAAATACTAAACATGATCTGAAACGTCGGCAATACTAAAATTGTATGATATTGTATAACAAGTCACATATGTACTATATGATATTTATATTTATAATGAAATCTTATAATAAATATAAAATCAATGCCCGTTAAATAATTCTTGAGTTTAACGACAAAAACTACAAACGTTATAAAATATTAAAATTTCGTTATAAAGTAACAGTAAAATTTAATACGATACGTTGAAGAGTGATGTTCATGATTCTCTTTTGGTATAAATTTTTTTCAATTGTGCCACAGCAACTAAAACCTTTATTAAATAAATTACTCGAAGTTTATATCCCCTGGCTTCAATTAACAGTTTGAGATTATGCATCACGGAAGTAGGTTGTCCAACACACTAGAATAAATACAAATTTTAGTGGACAATTTGAATTTGAATTTTATTAGATTTTAGCTTTATTTCAATAAAAATGTTAGTTTATCAATTGTTTTTCATTAGAAATATACGGTTTTAATTTTAATATTAATTTTAATTTTAATTAAACATTTAATTTAAACATATCTCACACATTTCACGTTTTTAAATAAAATTAAAATGAAACTTTACTAACTTAACCTTATATGTAAAAAACTAACACAACTAATGTAACTGATAAGTTATTCCTTTGATTAGTTTATATATAAAAAAACTAATGAAATTAACAAGTTGTTACTTTTTATATGTAAAATTTACATACAATAGTTTTAATTTAATTTATTTTAATTTTATTTAAAAGTATGGAATTTGTGATATGTTTAGAAGAAGCTTTTAATAAAAATCCTTTTTGGACGGAATAACTAGTATCAATAAAAGTATTATTTTAAATTACCCGCCACTTGATTTTAATTTGGGGGTAAACAGACAGAGACGTTGAAGTCGGTAAGAAACTGAAAATACTGGTTTTATGGATGTTTGTACCTCCTGGTTTTAACGCATGTTGTTTTTGTGTGAAAAAGTTGGAAATTTTACATTACATTTATTTACAATTATAATTTTTTAAATGTTTATATAAAAATTACGTGAAATATGACTTTAAACATGTTAAAAACGGTAGTAAATGCTTATAATAATTTTTACTTATAATTTACAAATATTTGAAACATAACCTATTCTTTTTAAAAATACAAATATTATGTGTATTATTAATATGTAAAAATGTAAACTGGTAATTACTTAGACATTAATTTATGCATACTGCGAATTTGAATTTATAATTACATGTGTATACATATAAAGGAATTACATATGAGACATTACAATATGAAAATTCTAATATATCTTAAAACACATATATTAATATTAATTTTAACTAAATTAATATTTTGGATTAATCTTCACAGATATATCGTTCTCCTAGATGTATTCTATTCAATACTACTTCAACATCAAGGTTTTATAGTTTGTGGGAACCTGACTATTTAGATGTTAGTATAACATGTTTATATTGGTTACCAAATAAATAGTTAAAATATTTAAATAGAAATTTTGATTCAATTAAATCTTATAATGCTATGCATGAAATATTTATAAAATGTATAAATAAGTAAAATATGTATAGTAAATATTTATTATAAATATTGGTGCATTAAATATTTTTATACACCATAAAATTGCTATGTTAAGTATTAATTGTTATTTATTTTAAACATAGGCAGACAAATCTGATGTCCCTTTATATCCAGAGTTAAATATACAAATGAGGAGTTATTCATTTCCAGTTTTAGAAAAATATCAACATCATGTACATAAACTGGCAGTTAACTTAAATATTGATGTAGATAATAGGTACAATTTTTACATATAAAATTAATTAACTTAGAAACAAAAAAAGAATTAAAAAACATGTTTAATTTGATCAAATTTGTATTACTTCATACTATTTTTTTTTCAGTTGGCCTCTTCCAGCAAAAGTGTCAAAAGTGAAATTATTCAAAGAAAATACAACTGTAGTTGAAAATGAATATGTGTTGAATATGTATGAACGAAATACTCAAGTTTCGAAAGTTTCAAGTATAGCAGCACCAATATTCTTAAGACTGTTAGAAGCTAGTTTACCTGAAGGAGTAAACCTTTCTGTATTTGAATATGATCCTACAATTGAACGTAAACGTTATATTCCTGACAAGACTTTACTGGATTTGAAAACAGAGCTTAACACATTAAATGAGTCCAAATAATTTATTTTTACTTTAATTTATAATTTGTGTAATATATTGTATAAAACAAATAGTGGACATATTAAATACTTTTTGGTGTAAAAAGTATTCTATTAATTAAGGAGTCATAATATTTGTCATTTATATTCATTAGCATACTTATATTTAAGTAATAATAAAATGTAGTTATATTTAAACAATTTATAAGTATTACAATAGTTATATTAAAGTT
>JABFOX010002481.1:0-11382 GCA_022817665.1 Axea sp. ZL-2020 | reverse complement strand
GACCGCGACTCTTCTTCGGTTTCTCTTTTGCGCGAATGCAAAATGGCGCATGGACAGATCTTATTACTCAAGTGTGCACCTTTCTTCGTAAAAATGAAGAAAGCACTCACGCATGGACAATACGCGTATCCGTGCTCGACTCTTCCCTTTGCTTATATATGTAAAAGCAGAGAACATGCACGCTTGTATTACCCCCGAGGCCAATTCAGATTCTTTTTTCCTCCGCATTTTGATATTCGCTTATGCATGATCAAATAAAATGTATTTCGCTTGCTTGATAAAAACTGTTTCGCAGTTATTTTGATATTTTGATTGAATGAAATTCGCCTTCGTACTTCAAATTGCTTTAAATTAATACGAGCCAACTTTCATCCGTTTCGGGTTATCTCGTGCGATGAATAAGTTACGTGTAATTCAGCTTAAACCGCTGAAAAAGCTGTACTTTCATGTTAATTTGGTACAACGAATTAATTTTTTACAGGGTACGACTATTCAATGAGTTGCATCACCGAGGAAGGTTGACGCAATTGATCGGTACACCGATACGTTTTATGCGTATTGGGGATCGCCAGGTGGGAGGACTAGATGATATTAGTAATCAACTCTTCAAAGTAGATACAAATTCAAAAGCACGTTCCGTAAAGTGTGAAATTCAAAGGAAATATGTCCAGTCCTAAACATAGAACCTTTAAAGGCTTAAAGTGGAATTGTGAAAGCATCGCTGCAGTTTATTCAGCATCGAAGAGTATTATGTCTGTGAATATTCTGCACTTCTTATTACTGCCCGTCGTTCTTGGATATGCCAGACGAACGGCACATAACAGGAGTCATACTGAATTTTGAAAGTACTTGGAAAGAACAACTTCGAAGGGCTGCATAAAATTGTTAGTTCCTGCAAATGTTCCGTCGAGTACATAGTAAAAATAGCATTTTGATTTACCCTGTTAAATTTTGAAATAACGAAACAACAGAAAGAAATCTTTCCTGCTGTGCATGCTGCAGAAGAAAGACGTTTGTGATTTCAGAATGACTGCGCCACCTAAGAAGAAGAAAAATTGATCTTTGTGATACTCAAATTTCACAGGTTTGGACTCTTCATGCCACGTTAATCAGGTGTATGGAAGCGCGACTCGAAAAAGGCAAATGTTTTATATTATTACTGTTCTCTGATACTATATTCATTGTTATTATTGATATTGAGATTTCTGAAAATATATTAATTTCGATAATAAATGGTTTTATATGTGAATTCTATCGTTAAAGCGTGCGGAAAACGCGTTTTACATCGAAATGCACGTCAATTTTGAGGACAAATGCGATTTCATTTTGCATTTACGTAGTACGAAAGATCATACAGTGAACTTGAGAATCACTTTCCCCATCCTAACGACACATGATTATTAGTTTTTCATACCGAATACGAATTCAGAATAGAAATTCTGGAATTCCAAACATTCAGTCTCGATTCATTCAAATTCTGGAACCCCGTTAGAGAAAGCAACTTGGTTACAAGCATCGTATGCTCGATTACAGGTTACTTTCTGATGTACCAAAGGCGTTTTTCAGAATTACAATCACTGAGAGCTCGATGGTTGATCTGAAATGCCACTGCAAACATGTAAGATAAACATCGCGACATTATAGCTGATTGCTTGTATGAAATAACTCCAATGGCTTTCCAACACCATTTCCTAAACCACAATTAAAATTTAAAGACTCAAAAATTGCAAGCACGCAACATATTTTTTGTGCGTGTATAATGCTTCGTTTAACCAGTATTTAACACTCCAGTTTTAACGTTCCAGATACCCACACACAAATATCGAAACCACTAAGGATCTTTTCCGTCGTACGATCGACATGATTATCGCTCGTTATTTCACTGAGTTCAAACGTACACCGGCATTTTAACATCTAATTCCAGCCTTTGTCGAAGCCTCGCTAAACACAAGTGTAGCAACTAATCTCAGCAACGGAATATGAATATATGTGCAGATATGTGTTTATTAGTATAATTCACTGGGCGAGTGTTCACAGAGGGAGCTTGAAACCCCTGCGTGGCAAATATAGTAACGCTGTATTTGTCGGCGGACCAACAAACATGGTAATAAGCATGACAATCTGCACTGAGAATCTCGATTATCTCGAAAACACAAGATCTCTGCAAAATTGCTTTAGACTGTAATTTAGCGTAAAATTTTACACTGATTTCATGTATTACATGCCCATGGAGAGGTGGGGGATAGGATAGAAATTCTCAAATTATTCAGGAAAACGTGTAAAATAAATGGTTAATAGAAACGAGAAAAAGACAAACTAAGAACGCAAAACTATACCCATTCATAATTACCTAGTGCATAGTAATAATATTAAAATTCCCTTGATATTTTATTACAAATTGGAACGACTTTAAATCATTATTATTAATGTTTCAGAACGCCTACATTTTCAAACGAGTAGTGTAAACCGAAAATCTTACAATGCAGAGAAATTTTCTTTAACTAGCAAAAGATATTCACAGCGTATAATCTATGATCTGTTATTTAATTTAAATGTTGACTTTAAGTAAATTGTAATGATGAAAAAATCTCGGCTTTGCGAAGGTCATCAAGCATTGCTTTTCTTACATTTAATTCTGCATGTGTTTGCAATTTAAATTGCTATTTAAGGATCAATGTAACTCTAAAACAAAGTAATCAGATGTGATGGTAAGAACATATTGATTGATTAACCAAAAGGTTGAGAAAAAAGGTTCGTCCGGTTTACTTTAACATCCATGTACAATGCATACGTCCTAATCAATGATCTCATTCTATCCATTGCAGAGCTTGACTTCTTTTCACCTTTCTTCCAACTTCACAATACCATGCTTACAGATAGGCTGTGGTTCTTCAGAACGTTTCATCATATCGCACCACACCATTGCATCGTATCATATCATCATATCATTATACCATGTTCTCATATTATATTCTCATATCATACCACCCTATCACGATAATTCAAGATGTGGTACGATTTTTAAACATTCCTTGAATATATTCAACATTAATGACCAGACGTTTTATTATAAGCCAATCAACCTCTGCTGAACGACTATACTGGAGTCCACTACTGGGTTCAACACCTCCAGAATAGTGATTGATAAACCACTTATACGTGTTCCGTTATGAAACCATTCCACGTGTGTTATGACAAGAGTCTTTCCGGAAATTGTGAATAAAACGCAGCAAATTTCACTATTCATCAATTTGTTTTATCGCCTTCAAAGCCATCTCCATTAGGCGCCAACAAACATAGACCAGCGTATTTTTCTGTTCTTCCAAACACCTTTGATAGACCCTCTCTTGTCGAGTAACGTGCGGAATATTATCGAGTCATCGGAGGAGTTCTATCTTGAACCATCGTCCTCTTAAGTACCACTGCTCGATCGAAACCATTGTACAGTAGATTTTGGTGCTTTCATCAACTCCAACGCGGCAACTATCGAGCACCATAGATGTATAATAATAGATCCGCTTTTATTTTAAACATTTCTGTCACATTTTACACAATTACAAAAGTTGATCCGCTGAGTGAAAATCCTTAGAAATAGGAACTTGTTCGAACCAAATTTAATGTCAGGTTTGCAATTCATTCAAGAACTTCCCATCATTAATTTTATTTGAAAATGATGAGCTCATTTCCCCAACGTTCAAAAATAAAACAAATGAAGGGATTGCAAATATGTTTCTCTGTAACACTGTCGCTGTAAATTGAAACAGAATATTCTTTCTATAAATCGACTCTATAAACTCTAGCAGAATATTTCTTTCCAGAACCGTTTGCAGTTCGGTGGACACTGGGAACAGATTCTAGATACATCAGGGATGATTCCGGGTTCGATTTAATTAGCTAAATAATAGTCACGTTCAATGGAATTTCTCTAAAACTGAACAAAGCTCCACATAATTATGGTCTACCTAATTTCAATGGAACCTGGTTAGACTCATTTACTAATCTCTGTACAGATTCCAATCACGTTTATGCTGCGATATCAATTCGAAACATCTAAACATCTCCTTATGCATTCATTAAAATTTCTTTCCAAAAACCTGACCCAGTAATATCAGTTTATTGAATAAGTATTTTCTGTGATTGAACATTGATTCTATAAAATTCATACTTTCAGCTGTAGTGATATTGCGCTTATTAATATAGTATTTTAGTCAAATAATTAGTTTTTGAAAAAATAAGGCGCGGAGAGAAAAAAAGCTGTAAATAACGATTTTTAAATTGTTTTTAACTGTAAAAGTATGTTAGTTCCATAATTAAAGGACGAAAATTTTGTAGCAATTATTATGACATAAAATACGTATACGACGGACAGTATCGAACAGGGTGCACTAATAAAATGCGATATAAATGTTCGTATTATCATAATCGCAATTTATTAGACTCACAGAATAGACGCATTAACGCGCTGGGATAATCACTTATTTCCATTACAGAAAAGTCTAAATTGGCTGGGTCAGAATTGATTGCGATCGTCATCTGTCACAGAATTGAGATCGGTTTTATTGATTTATTTGTTTGTTTGTTAACTGTTTTATTTATTTGTGTTTTTTGATTTCTGTATTTATGTGTTTATTTATTTGTATATTAATATGTTTATTTATTTATTTGTTCTTGTATGAATTTATTTAATTATTTATTTAGTCGTGTCTTTATTTATTTATTCCTTTACTTATTGATTGATTTATTCGTTTATTTATTTCTTTGTTTATTTATTTCGTTATTTACTTATTTATGAGAAGACATAGGAAAATATAATATAAAAATTCTGAAAAAGAAGACATTTTATTTCTAAAAAGACATTTATATGAGCCGTAATTTTCCAATTATAATATATTTAACGTAAATTAATATAAATAAAACGTGATAAGAATCACTATTCAAATTCGTAGCTGAAAATTTAATTATTATTCCTAAACATTCTTTTTTATGGGAATAAATGACAAATTCAAATATAACAGAACAATAAAAAAATCCTATTCGTATAATAAAATTAAAAATGAAGATGAATGGCACGCGTTCTAATTAAATGAATGATTAAAATGTGGCCAGCAAGTTAATTGGCTTATTTAACCGATTCTAGTAAGATCATGAAGTGAAGTAATACTGATCAGTATAAGTACTCTGATTGGTGACCGCAAAGGAAAACATCCTGTAAACCGCGTCAGGTCTAGGAAATGAATTATTTAACTTGTATAAACCACAAGGGTCGTTATCTCTAGTTATGGTTAATGCCAAAAGAAAAGTCGATTAAACAAAAAATAAAATGGTAAAACTCATATTTATCGTCGATCAAGCAAAACAACCCAAAACGCAGCATTTACACAACAATCTAAGTATGACTTGCTGCTTTCTATTGTTTTACCGAATCTTTTTAGCTAATCTTTCAGAAGTTAATATTTCTTGAAAATTATATAAATATATTGTTGGTGAAATCAGGCAGTGATAGATTTCAAGACTTGGCAGAACGCAGACTGAGGAGAACGCAGGGTATGGACGGGAAGTTACTGGGTCTAAAAATCAGAACTTCATTCATCAAATTCTAAAACAAACATAGTTATAATTTAAAATTTAAGGAACCTTCTAAAACCGATGCGGGATAAATTCAGAATTGGTATACAAAATTATACGCTTCAAACATCAGAAACAGAAGTTAATACAGTGGATGTTAAACGAAAAAATGAGAGAGAATGGACAGTCATTTGTTTTTAAAAGATTTTTTCTCCTCGGAGGGAAAAAACTGAATTTCACGTATTGCAAATTGTTGTCTCATTTATTAAACACTGAATCAGTAGGTCGAGTAATGATAATCATAAAATGAAGAGAATCACAATTTTTCTTCGTTACAGATATTGAAGGTAGCACAGGTTACAAGGATTCAAGAAGCTTTCTATACTCAAATACAGTAAAATGCTTAGACGCGATGGGAAAATTTATATGCAATTTATCCTATCAATGGTACAGCAACGAACCACAACATACAGAATAAAAATCATACCGAGCTTTCTACCTCGTTTTAAGATCAGTGTTTGAATCACTTCTCCCAATTAGGAGCCTAGGGTTATTCCTTTTAAAAAGTTTTCAACCGTTTGAAAAGGAATAGATAATTCAAATTTGAAATCTAGAAGTTAAAAGAACTTTGAACAGAATGGCAGAGGTTATTACTCTTTCGTAAAAGAGGAACTTCATGAAACCTTGCCCTGGGATTATTAGAAAGAGCTAGTTTGAATCTTAGGAAAAAATAAAGTTCATTATCGTTAACTTTACTTTCAGTTTATCGTATTTCACTATGCGCAATGGAAGGTAAAAGCTGTGCGTTAAATGTCTACTTATTTTGTGGAGAATTTACTTTGAAAAATATGGATGAAAGAAAACTTCGTTCCATTTCTGTAGCAGTTCGGCTGGTAACTCCATTTGGGCCATCTATTTCGATTGGTGCTTAAAATCATGAGCTAAAATTATTTCAGTTACAAAACCATTGGTTGCTCTGTGGGTAATATCATTTTGTGAGGATTCGTCGACCATATCTGGCATTTTAGAAATAGAAAACCACGAAATTTTAAAAAAATGATTCAAAATAAAAGTCATTAATATACCCGAAGAGCAATTAAACCTGTCGTAAGTTCTTTAAAATGTTTGCAAATGAAAGAACAGTATGGAAGTTAAAAGTCCAAATATGGTTTTGTATTTATTATTGTAGATTAACGCACGATAATGTTTTTCGCAGAATGTTTAATAGGTATCATTATAAACAATGCACTGAAATCCTTCGTCTATTTTTCTACACGGTCGTCAACTTTCTCAACCCATTTCTTCCATCGTGATACCAGTTTTATAATACCCTATTCGTGGCACCAAACAAGTAAACGTCTGACGGTGCTAGGTCTGACGCTATGCGCGCAATCTCTACTGAATAGTTCACGTTTCTCTCGCTAGAGCACAAAGCAGCGTCTTAGTAAAAGTTTCGAACTTTATCTCGGTGAAATTTGAACATTAGCGCAACTTCAACGTTAAGGCAAAAAGAAGTTATCGTGATCCACCTTCGTACATACATTAAAATACATTTTTCATATATTATAAATAAATTATTACACAATTTATTATAAATATACATAAAAATGTATGTTTATGTAAATACTTCATTTTTGGGACCATTCGTTTTGTCAAAGAGAGTTTTGTTTACAGACGTTTATGGGATATTAAACAACTTTGATACAAATAATAATTGAACGCATGATTTAAACAAGTCTTCAACATCTTTGTGACTCATTGCAGCATTTCGTACGTTGCTTACTAGGAAATTAATAATTACGTGCCACAACTTCTCGTTACATGTGCGATTATTAATTACCGAACAGTCAAAATTGATATAAATTAATATTTTGATCGCAACTTTGAAACGAGAAGCGCATTAGACTTGACCGATTAATTTTCTTCGGGCTTCGAGAACAAAAGCGAACCTGCGTTGCACGAAGCCGAGAAAGGAGAAGGAATGGAGCAGCCAATTTCGTGTACAATGTCGCGGTAAACATTGATAAACTCGCAAAAGCCTTTGAAGAGATTCGTGAAATTTGAAAGCACACTCGTTGTTTTCGTCGCAAGCTTTGCGTTATGGCATTTTTATATTTATGTCCAGAGAGATTCGCTTGTTTTATTGGCTGCTCTGCATATTTATGCGTGGTGTAAAATTTTTAAAACAGCAAAATCGCAACGCACGACTGCAATTTACTGTGATTGTACGCGCGAAATGGGTCTTAGTTTTTAGAGACACCTTGGGCAGTGCCAAAATCATAAAGATGCACTGTATCACTCGTTGTTGTGGAACGAAGTTGTAAAAATGAAAATTACCGTATAATAGTTATGGCGCATCAAGCGAATTCCTCTTGATTTTGTTTCTAAACGATGCAATTATTTGCACATTCGAAATTTTGACAAGATGCAATTTTTTCCACGATGCAATGTTTATACGATGCATTTCTGTGAAAGGATGGATTTCAAAAGACCGTGAAGCTTTACTATGGGAGGATTGAAAAAGTCGAATTTTTGATCAGTTTTTATCCCCGATATCATTTTTTAAATCCCCAAAAGTAGCTAGAATATCATCCTGGAACGGTTAGGTGTAATTCGTAATCTTTATAAAGGTAGAATAATTTGATATCCGACAGAAAAATAGACATACGAGAACCTAAACAAAACTAAATGCACTTTCCTATTTGGTCACCCAATCGACTTTCTGTTTTTTTTGCAAATTAAAGATATTGAAATTTCTGAGAATACAAACCTTTAACATGAAAAGAAATAGCTTTTTTAACATTTTTTGAGTCTCATTGAAATTGAGAAAAGATGACAAAAAACTTTTGTTCTTTCAAACTGCCAACATTCTGTCAATTTTCGTTCGATTTCATGAAAAATAGACTTCAGACCTCCTAAATTTAATATACTTTCTAAAAATGTCCACCTCGTTGATTTCCGAAAACCACGAGGAACGAGACATTCCTGAAAAAGTGTTGCACTGCAGACCCTAATTCAACTGCTGTTCTTTGCGGTAAGTTTAATTATTATTATAAAGAAAAAAATACTCCTTTATAGTAAAAAGTATAAATAATAACTAGGCATATGCAGTTTTTCAATAACTTTTTTCCTCTTGTAAAAAAAAATGAAGTCGAATGTACGACCTCCCCTTAATCCGAAATTGAACTCTTTAATAATCATTTCACAGACTCGATTTCAACGTTCTACGGAGTTCTGTATATACCACAGTGTATTTGACACACAGTCGTGAAACTTTATTATTAATTTATAAATCCTTTCTCCCGTGATGTAACAAATAGTAAAGATACCTGCTGAAAATTAATAAGAAGCCCGCAACGCGGAGCCTTGGCTGATATTGTCATTCATTCGGTCGTTCATTATATGCGGTACGAGGGTTAACTTTTGATTTACACTGACATAGCTACAACACCGGTGATGAAATGAACTAAGTTGAACACGATTAATACCGTAACGAAGTTTGCGAAGAATGTTGCGAACTGTTGTCTGCGATCCAAACGCTTATAAATAAGAAACAAAGAATTAACATCCGCGGGGTAATGATACGGAGCTCCATTTTTATTCTTACTTGAGAACTTTCCTAATAAATTCTTAAACCAGAATCAATGCCTGCCTATTCTCTTCGCGTAATCAGGACAACGCGTGATCGCAAAAGTGCAGGTTCACTGGTGTTGAAAAGTCGATGTTTTTTTAGAGAACAAAGATTAGGAAATTGGGTAACGTCCAAAATTCCAATGGTTGATTTGCGAAATTAAAAACAGAATACAAAATTACACCATTTTCCGCAAATTTTTAACAACAAATATACCAAACTTCAGATTGGGTCTTCCGGATTTCAGTTGGCATGAGATTTAAAACTTTTGCATGTTTGTCTGCAGGGTATAATTATTTTAGAAGTTGGTAACAGTTCAAAAATGTACAGCAAATTGCGTTATTTTTCTAGCGCACATCTAGATCCTGATGTATGCACATTTTATGTAATATGAATAAAGACTGGATGTGGTTGAAATGGCAAATTTGTATAACATTTAGATGGTAATGTATTAGTTTATAAAAATATGTTTATACGAAAATATAAACTCGACTCTCAAGGGGCTCATAAGTTCAGGTGCGACTACTCTTGCAGAATGTGGAAATAATATGAACATAGTTTCAAAAAGTTCGCATATATTTTACTTCATATCGTGTTCTTTTTAATGGTACTTTGACAACCATACTTTTTATGACGGTCTTTTATCGAGTTATATTATTTGCAAAAATATTAAATATTATTGCATCTAACATTAATTGTACTGCTGTTAAAAAATAAAAGACAACTGAAAATCAACTCGTTTTATATTAACGCAATTTTCATTTTGAAAACCAATTAATTTGATGTTTCCTAAACCAATGATGATTTACTATAATTATTCAGTTATATTGCAAAATTTTTAAATCATACAACTGTTATTACAATATTTATTGTACTTCGATGTTTGATATATTTATCATACATTTATTGGCCATACTTTTACACCGTGTGTAAATTTACGTTCAGTAATATCATTTACTGTACTGTAGAATTGTGAATAACGACAAATTCTTTTAGTCAGATGTAATTATATATTGGTCGTAAAGGTATTAAAAGTTCCATATTACTTTGGTCTAAATTCCTACAAATATTGTGTTAGTAAAGCGCCTGGAACTTTTGATTTAAATTTCCCGCGCTGAGCATGTTTCGAGAATTGTTATTCTGAAAGGTTTGCAAGACTGTTTTTCATCATAGTGGCAAGATGGAGCATCATCGTGTTGTTTTCCGCAACTGCCTGAGTGGGCTTAGCTCAGTACGATTTTTCAAAATTGATTTTCAAATTTTCAGAAACAGATCTCCTCGAAGAACGATAAGAATTGTGGAAAAACAATTGGTGTTTTTGGCACGACGGTAACAGCTGCAATTGGGACCGATATGAAGCTACACCATCGATCAAGCAACACATTCGCCGGATCTAGTTCCTTCTGATTTTTTATACACGTCGCTCTCTGGGATCTTTAAACATCTTGGAACTGCAAATAATGAGACACGATATTCAAGAGGACCTTTAAACAACGATTGGGCTTCAGTTCGCCATTACGTACGAGGTGAAAACCTTCACGTGTTCTTGCGACAAAATTAACAACAAATCGTAGAAAATAAATCAGCGATTAGTTTTTGTCACGGGATTATCAGGAATCGGACTAAATGGAAGCAATGCTTTTATCTCTCTAATGGATTTAGGGTAAAGCATGAATATAACGACGTACTGAACTGCAGTTAAAACACATTTGTTTCTGCACAAGTCGTACTGAATGAGCCATGGAGATAAACTGATTGTGAGGGAAAAACATTCTGAGGATGACAAGGAAGAAAATAAATGAACTGTATCGGGAAATGGAACTTGGGACAAATGTGATTTTTCTTCTCCTTCTGGTGTTGTGGTTTTGATTAGATATTATTTGCTTGGGATCATTGTAAAATTGAATTTCTATAATTTTTTATATTCACTGAATGAAAATTAAACAATTTAAAATTAATTATTTTGTAGAGCGAACAACAAAAACACATTTTAACTGATTCGACATTGGAAGTTAAGGTTTTGGTATTATTCATAAGAATTTTGAACATCGGTAGGGAGATAGTTTGGACAGAAGGGCAAACTTTGGAGTAAAATGAGGAACCAGTAGAAAAAGTATCAATTCCCACTGGAACATTACCTTTAACACACGATACATGAAAATTGTTTCCACATCCTGCCATGCTTT
>JABFOX010002480.1:0-11383 GCA_022817665.1 Axea sp. ZL-2020 | reverse complement strand
AAGTATTAAATTTCTAGTAAATAAATTCGTTTTTTAATAAAAAGATATTTTGAAAAATATCTTTTCAATCAAATTAATATTTCTCATGTAAAAAAAGAACATAAAATATTAAATATAATATTTCAAATAAACACATCAATCTATTCTTCTTTTGCTTATTCTATTACGACTACTTCTTGAAAATGATATTTTCCGAAAATATGTAAAGCAGCAACAACTTCTGATGCTATATCGAATCCAGATTTACTTCAGATCAAATACATACAGAGTTTAGATCAAAACTATAGTTCACATCCGTTTTTAAATGAAATCGTTTGTCAAAAACAAGCTACAGAATCATTGTTATTAGATTACTCCAATGCCAATTGAGTCAGTGTCACAGAAAGGAGACAATCGTCTCATGGTTACAGAGATGAAATATAGAGCAACTGGTGGCACTGCAAAAACAACTGATATGTTTAATTCATTTATTAAATGATATTCAATGCAGAGATGACCGTATTGCTGTACTTCACTCGAACAACCAAAGCGCCGTAGAACTGATAAAAAAACCCCTAAATTTCACGGCATATTGATATTCATTACCATTTTATGCAAGATAGATTTGTGGAGAAAACTTTCGTTGTATGTGAGCATGAGTCGTCATCGATGTAGAAATTATATAACAAAATATCATGCAAAAAAATTGCAAATTTGTTATACGTTAATATTAAAACGTTAAGGATTTTTTTTGTTTAGCATTTCATATTTAGCGCATTTATATATAAATTAATAACTGTTGCAATAATGAAATAACGTCACATAAGTAGCACAGATTTTAAATTACCCAACGATCGTCTCGATACGTGTCCGTACGTTTTGCGGGCTCAGCATTCAACTTGGTTGTCGCACGCGCCAAAAAAGTTTGTAATTGTTACGACGCATAATCACGTTTTTCTTTTCATCGTTCATCGCAATTAAGAACAGTAAATCTTGATTTTACATCCACATCTCATATATATCTCGGATTTAACCTGTGCTCAAATAAATCAATATTTTATTTGAATTGAAAGTGACGTGTTTTTGTTATCTTTTGTTTGCAGAAATAATGCAGCATTCTTAAAACAAAAAAATATATACATACTGAGAAACATAAAACTTAAGTAACATTTGGTTAATTTATTTCTTTCAAAATATGTGGAATAAAAGAAACTTCAGAAGAATAACATTGTCTCAATAATTGTTGATTTTGATGATAAATTATAAAACAGAAAAATATAATATGTTTGAATTAAGTCTGCAAAAAATAAAACCTAATAATACTAATATTAAATGTAATTTTCAATAATATATGAACTTGAGAATTCTATGTTTATACAAGCATCAAATTAATCAGAAATTTATAATTTGTATTTCAAATGAAATCGCACGATAGAAATATATAAATATTCAAAATATGCGTCGTCGACAACGAATGAACCAAAGTAAGTTCCTATGGGATCGGGAGTTTTCCCTAAAGTTACCGGAATGCTCCAGCTAATCTAGTAATGCTGTATAACACAAAGACAAGGGAAAGGTAAGAATAGGTGTCCAGAAAATGAGGGGATTCATTATGATATCACTCCTAGGGGAGTCGTACTGTCACATCTTGCCATCTTCTAACTCCTTTATGTATCGTAATATTTCCTTTTCCTCTCACACGATGTCGTAGGAAGTAGCATTCACAAATTGTTAATTCAATAAAAGTTGGTTATTATTGTAAATTTGCACAATACTACTTGATATTTAATTATTTTCACCACTCAAGTATACATTTATATATGAATAAGACGAATGTTTCACATAAAAATTGGGCTGTTCTTAATTATTCTCAAACAGTAACTCGCAACAAATTATAATATAATAGCAGTTGCTAAAATGTAACAATCAGAATTACTTGACCGTACTTTAACTTTTAGCATAATAAGTAAGTAATAATATGTAAAAAAAAAATATATATATATATATTTTATTAACAAAATACATTCGATCTTGGTTTTAATAATATTAATGAAACGATAACAAGTTAGTTAATCCAAATCTCTTTGTCGAAATAAAATAAAACAACACTAATGAATATTCTCAGTGAGTCGTTGCATGCGTAAAATTACTGTAAACCACAATTAAACGTTGACTTTCGAGGCTTTTACCAGACTAACTTATTATACGGGTGTCGACACAAAGAGACGAGGATCTTTTGCGGAGTCGAGTCGAGTTTTCACTAATGTTTCTTGTTTCAGCGACCCTAATACGCACTGTTTAAGCCGTTAGCAGTACTTTAACCCGCATCTTATTACACCGCTTTAACTTTGCAATTTATCCAAAAATGAATATCCTCACACCATACATTTTTTTTAAACTGTCATTATTACGATAACATTTAAAGTCAACCAAAAATAATAGCTCGGAAGACACAAACAAGAGACCTCGAATGAAAAATAAGCCTATCATGGTGAAAAGATGCATTAAGCGATGCATCGATCGTTTAAAATTAATTACAGAGAAGGATTTATCAGGAGCAATAGGTCGGCTATAAACAAGCGAGTCGATCTACCAATCATTAGGCTCAAAAAGGTTCGATAATAATATGCATTGCAGGCAGCGCGCTTAGGTTGCACATGCGCATCAAAGTGTTATTCATGACTAATGAGTAAAACGCGCGATTCTTCAAAGCTATTAATCGAAATCTTTCGCTGTGTTACGAGTCTTGTATAACATCGCACACGTTTCATTAATAATAGATTTAATTAACCAGCTTTCTCAACACAGACAATTCCATTTTGAAAGGGGATCTTTATCTTTGCTAATTCTAATGTCCGAATTAGGTTCAATTGCAAGATTAATTGGTTTAAAAATCTGTGATAAATTACACAACCAGCTGAAAAACTGTTTGCTACGTTTTTTAGCAACTATAATTAATTGTAACGTAATTCAACTTGGCGCGATCTAAATTAATGTTCTGGAATAAGAATGTCGGACGTAAGACTGTTTACACACGAGGAAATAATATGCTATCAATGTATAAATACGATCCATATTTTTGACTGGAGGACATACGCACGTGGCCTGTCATTCGTAAACGACAATCGTCGAGTCTAAATGACGTGGAACAGTTCAGAGAAGAGGAAGCAAGCTGTGATAGTAGAGTGACCTGTTTACTTTAGTGAATAAATATGCACATGCCGTCACGCGTATAAATGAGCATGATGACACCGGGAACACATAAGATCACTTATCTCATGCTAATTGTGTGAACTCGCGCAGTATTAAATCGATAAAGCAGTCTTGAGACAAAGTACCTTTGCTAAAGTGCGCGAGTTCAAATATTTTAGAAAGAACATTATCGCGGAAGTTTTAAACGTCATGCCGTAAAAAAGTAGCATAGAATCTTGCAATAGTTGACTGGAAGTAAGTGAAAAGTTTACTGGAAACCACAACAATGCTTCAGTTTATCACATCAAAGATTACGCTCTTCAAAACTAAGTTTATTTTAACCGAGCGACCCGTGTTTTTCTGTCGTCAGGCTTTATCTGTCAAAAAACTGATAGTTTCTATTTCAGACGATAACAAGTAATTCCAGAACGCACGGTACGCTACATAAATGTATAATTTAATTTATTGCATTAAACGCTTGAAATTTAATAAATGTAATCGATTTTATGTTTCTATTTTTCTACTTGAATTTGCTGGTTGATTAATACATGTTGCAGAATGTCACGTAAAAAAAAAAAAACAAAAACAAACAAAAACAAACAAACAAACAAACAAACAAAACTAACGTTGTACACGTGTTAGAAAATAATTCAGCATCATAATAAGAATTACATTTAATTCGAAATAACGCTAAAATTATAATTTGATTTTGTCAACGGTACTCCGTACGTGACAACAATAAAATTGCACATGCAAATAAGTGCAGTTCGTAAGTGCAGTCGCGAATGGTTCCAGTCCGCAGAAGGAAGATGCTTTCTATTCCCACGATTGCACGGCGAACAGTCGCGGTGGCGCGTGCACATACCGCGCTGACACACAGATATGAAATTTCATTTCTAGTCGTTTGCCACAATCATTACAGGGCTTCAATCAACGCGATATCATTTTCCTTCAGCGCTTTACAAAAATGTTTCACCCACATACACATATTTGCCAGCGTGCCCTGCATAAATGGTATCGTACCACTGCGATCATTCTCTCTGTTGGAATTAATGCAAAACAGTTTAGATGACGGCAGTTTTTACAGCCATCGCTGAAACGATTCTGGACTGTTGTTATTTTTTATTTGCATTATTTGATTTAACTAAATTGAAAAACGACAATCTAAACTGACTAAAACTTGTAATAGTGTAATAAATCTAAATCTAATAAAACATTGTAACAAGTCATAATTTAATTATTATTGCTTCGTGCATAAAATTCAACTATAAGTAACTGCGAAAAGTATGTTATAATATTTATAAGAGCCGTTTGTCAGTCTTTGCCATAGCACAATCAGTGATAATGTCAATTGCAAAATGTCAAAGTGATGCAAAATATAAACACTACAGTTTTAATATTCCTTGGCTTTGTAGGATATAATTAGCCAAGAGCTAAGTAAAAAGAAAAATTAAAATATAATTACAATGTGGTAAATACAGTTGCAATCATTCTAAGAAAATCTGTTAAACATATCAAATGTTATTAAAATTGTATTTGAACATTTAAAAGTAAACTTAGTTCAAATCTAAGATTTTAAAAGATTCATTTCTGGTTCTGTTTTTTGAATAAAGTGGTTGTACTTCACACAATACTTCTGAATGATTTCATAATTTACGAGTTATACATTTTATTTATATTCAATGTTTTAAACAAATTACGGTGAACTTGATCGGAAATACTGAAAACATAATTTCTATTCTATTTTTTTTTTCTTTGTTGTCTCGTTTACTATTTTTACATCTTTTACAGCTGCTTTTTATTTATGACTGGAAAATATTTTTAAGCTATCTTTTTTTGATAAAAACTGCGCAAGTTTTAGTTGGTTGATTTATAATTTTTATAACTTGAACTTTATGTTTTTTATTTATTCTCAAACTTTACTTTTCATGGCTATTAAACTGATTTTTTGTGCAATAAATCTTTATTGTATTACTTTATTTTTATATTATTTTATCCAATTTATTTGGATATATTGAATTAATAATTTATTTGTGTTTTTATAAAGATCTTGACTTTTACATTGATATATTTTATAATGTAGTAATAAGCTCTTATAATAAATATATACTCATACAGTTAAATATTCTGCAAACACAACTAACATAAAAACTCGAGTGCTTGTATTTTACACACAACTGACATCTTGCATTTGAAATAGTCACCGAAAAAGGTTGTGTGTAATGGTAAAGGTTGACAGATGACGATTCATTTATATACACGGTTCGAAGTTCGTTTTAAGCAGTTCAACGTTTAAACAGTTTGCCGTTAAGTCAAATTAGCATACAGTCATATATATAAACAAATCTAGTTCATAAATTGACATTTATCTATGGTAATTATGCGTAGATAAATTTCATTCAATCTTAATTTATTGAAATACTCTTAATATTAAAATATAATTAATTTATTTTTACATTATTAACAACTTTTATGAATTAATAGTTCGTACTGTATCTTTGTACATTTACTTTATTTAAGATACGATTTATACGAACATAAATAATTTATACAAATCTTTATCGATTCATTATATTATTTATCACGTTAACAAGAGAACGTAGATCGATGGTGAATCGGTTTATGCTGTTTAGAAGAAATTTTCAAAGTATAATTATTTGTGTAAATAATACTTAAAAGAAGAATATATTCAGTAATTGTTTAGCAAAAAAAAAAACAATAATTGATCCAAAGTTTATTTATCAATTAATGTATTTTTATTGAGCAATTATTCCCATATTTTGAAAATTCATACTTTTCTCATAACATCATTAATTCTGTTTTATTTTATTTAATATAATTGAACCATTCAATAATATGACGAGAGAGTAATTTAGCTTGTACATGCAAACTGACTTTTGCCATAACATTGTCAAATTGATAGCGTACTACGTAATAAATATAGTAGTTTTCAAAGCATATCATGAACATTAAAAATGTTGATTTACGGGTACATTTTTATTTCATCATTAGTATGATGCATTTTTTACATTAATATTCTGAAATTTGTGCTAAAAGCAAAAGTTGTAAGTATCAAAATACAGCTGAAGCGGATCTACTCAAATGTAATTATCTCACATAACATTTTCAATGTTAATAGCATTAAATGTTTATGTTTAATGTATGATAAACAACTTGAAATTTTAATATTTCAAAAGACAAAAGATACACACATTCAACAAAAAACAATTATACAAGTACTAAACTCAATAGATTTTAAAATAAAAATTAACTTATTTAATATTTTTAACTTAAAACAAATCATTAAGTTGAAAAAAAAAATTTATTGTTTAAAAAGGCACAAATCCATTCATAGATGCATTGGATACTCTTCTATCCTCATTTGTAAAATTTAATTATTTAATAATTATTAAATAATGTTGTCTTAAAAATGGTTCATTTTCACTCGGAAAGGTTAAATATTTCTGATATATACTTGAATATAATTAAAATCAAATTTAACTTCTACAATCGAAGAAAAAAAACTAATGTATTTAAACGGAATACTTGAAAATAATAGAATTCAGCAATACTATATTATTAAAATGCATAGAATTTATATTATTTATAACTGTAACAATTTAACACGGTAATTGAAAGCTCAAAGATTTTGAAGGCACAATTTGTCGCATAACCATAAAACGTACAAGCCTTATTAATAACGACGTAATCAATTACCAACTCCTCCATCCTTGAAAGCTCATACTGTGCTCTCGGTGGACCACAGGTTCGACCATAAAGGGCCGTAAAAGGTCATTTGGAGGCGCCGCGCTGAGACGTGCTTCGGTCAACTCGTAAAACTCATCTGCGTTCATCCGGTTGCGTCGCGTTACGTACCAAATAAAAACACTCTTCAATTCGATACTCATCGTCCAGCGTGCAATACATTGCATTCTCTTGTTTAGCCGAAATTTGGACTATAGATTGTCATTTTCCTTCGTTTTATTTCTGAACTCATGCAAATTCACTATATTAGCAGCAATATATTTTATTTTATTTTTATTCAAATAATTCCAACAATTCTTGTAAAACCGTAATGCTATATTTTCAAGAAACCATTAACAATATTAAAAAGTTTCTAAATAAATGTAAACATGAAATGTATAGTCAGTTATATTCAACAATATTAGTTTTAAAATTTAATGTAAATATCTAATAATATGTTCTACACCGAAAGAAAATATATTAAAACAATTGACATTTCAATTAACACCGATACGTAATTATACTTTCAATTATTAAGTACCAGTTAAAACAACTTACAGTTAAATCAAATAATAATAACTTGTATAAACATGTACGACACAGTTTCGAGTAAATTGTGATTTCCATGATTTTAAAGAATATTTGATCAGAAAAAAAAAAAAAACAATATATACATATATTTTCTTAAACTTGTTTTCGAAGTAAAACAAATAATGATAACAAAACGCATGCCTAAGTCACTAGATTTTCCGCAATTACAATACAAAAACAGATTTGATTTTTAATTCGGCTATTTTTTGATGAAAAATAATACCTGTCATCAAAAAATTATTTAAATCGATAGTCAACTAAATATACGAACATTGTAGACTAATTTTCAAAATTAAGAAATGAGTCATATTTCGTAAGTAGTACATATCAAGAATTACTATTTTTCGGATTCAATTAGAATAAGTTTATGGTTTCTGTATATAGTAACTCATTGCAATTTTATTAAAAATATCTTACTAAATGCAATATTACGACTTTTTTTTTCCATTGTCCTTGCTGATATATATAAAAAAGAAATGTACTGAATTACGGTCCATTTACAAAATATGTTTACGTGGGAACATTTGTTTCATATCATACATCAAATAATTTCAACTTTGTAATACAATTTCTTTAATTTTGAATGCTTAATGAAAAATAGGCCATTTATTTGTAAAATGATATTTTTTAATGGTTAAACAGCACATGTACTTTATTTTAAAAGAGAATTAAATTTAATTTTGTAATATTTATGCGTAGCCAGTTCCTAATATTTTAAATATGCTTTCTTACCCAGTATAATTTTGTTAAAAATAATTTTTGACATATTAATGTGGCTGAAAAAAAGTATGACGTGAGAATTGCGATCACTATTTTACGAAAGACAGACTATCAAATTTAAATTCTATTCAAAATGCAAAGTGTATTTGGACTGAACAAAATTAATTAATATTTTCTTTTACAAATATTAGTGTAATAAGAGTATTAGGATTAAAAATTGTGCGCTTTCGAATTATCATTTTTGTTGGCAAACTCTGAGTTCTCGAATACTAATTTTCTTTATTCAGTGCGTTAATGTGTCATATGTAGAGCATTTATTAAAAAACGCGAGATGATTATATTCATATTTCCTTTGGATTCGCATTACGCAGCAGGGAAATTGGATGAAACGCGTGAAACTGATGGTCCTGCACGATGAAACGCAACCGTAATGATCCGACAAAATGCGATGCAGAAGTAACTTGAAACTGCAGCAACCGAGATTATATCTCTACTGACGTCTGCGTTAGTGAGTCCTGACGAACGACTCATGATGAACAACGCAATTGTACCCGTGAATCTGCGACTAAGTGTGCGAGTTTGCACCGGTTGTCCTTGTACTTTTGTTTTTGCAATGGACCAATTTTGTTTTTCTCTTAAAGTCAAATTATTCTAAAGTTTGATAAGACAAAATAATTATATTTCAGACATTAAGTAAAAATTTATAAGGTAATACAATTTTGTTATCTACGCAACAAAAAAAAAACGGACAAAAAGACGGAATAAATAAGAACAATGATACAATTTGATATTGATCTTTCAACAAACTGTTTTCGGTGGATATGTATTACTCATGGGACGTTTTTGCGATGAAAAGAATACTGAATAAAATTCTCATTTAAATAAAATTATTAGTGTTGATAATAAACTGCATTTTAAATATTTATGACACATTTGATATATTTATTGTATACTGTGTCTGAATTTACTGTTGTAATTCATCACATGCAATTTTAACAGGAAAGTCGGTCGGTCCAGTCTTTCGACTTGCCATCTGCCACTCCAACACTTATCAGCGTTGAATCGCTCGTAGAAAATTAAGAAACAAATGTTCGCACGCACAGATTAATTTGATATGCGCTCGACCTGTAGTATTTTGGTTCCTCTTTGAGGTTACCTTTCTATCTACCGACACCGAATAAATTCTCGCTCAAAAACCGTATATTCTTAGTTACTTTAACATATCAAATGAAAATTTCAGAACATGTGTCCAAAGTGAAGTATCTATGCATTGAAATAAGTATTTTTGTCTATCTAAATAAAAATCTAACATGTTTCATTAATTTTATATATAATCAAATTAAAAATAAAAATAAATCGCAAAAACCGTTTAACTGACATTAAACAATAACATAAAATCAATAAATATTTATGCAAATTTAGTGATACGATAGATTTTGTATTTACTTTTCAATAAAATGATAATGCATATTTTTGTATTATAATAACATTTCAACGAATAATTCACATTTCGTTAAATGTCAAATTCCTGTTTCACATTTGAATAATCCAAGATTGAATGGTATTTGTGTAATGTTTTAATTGGTATAAAAATATATATAAACAAAATGCTCAGCAAGTGAATAAATGTTAAACAATTTAATTATTACACATAAAGCAAAGACTACTTTTCAAATGTTTTGGTTTCCTTGTGCGAATGCAACATTAGCAAATGAACGGAACAGTTATTCGGATAACACTGTTCGTACGTACATAGAATTAAACAAATGATGAAATAATGGTAAAACTGTAAAATATCTTAGCAATGAATAAAAAATGTAATACTTGATAATAATTTGTGTTAATGATTATTATTTTTATTTCGTTAATACGCTTATGGTTGTTTTCAATACAAAGTATGTCAAATTTGGAAGCTCTCTTGCCAATCCCATCCTCGCATAACATTAGCTGCGAGACACGTGCTGCAAATGGCCAATTATTAAGCATGCGAAATTGTGGCTATTATGTAATTTGCATACACATGGTTCCAGTTTGTTCCAGATGAATTCACATTCCGTACGCGTTGCGATGAACGTATTGAACTTTGTTCAAACACACGTCAATTTTAAATCGAATGCCGCATCAATGTATGTATTTAATTAATGATTACAGTTGCACGTTTCAACTTTGTTTAAACTAATATTCAACAAAAGTGGAATAATTATGGAGCTGCGTTATACTTATTTAATATGCCAATCAGTTTGATACGCATGAAAATAAATTTAGGTTTTGTTATAAAATTAGCGCCACGCCAAAAAAGCATAAAGTTTTCGATAAATGTGGAAGGTACCAGATTATTCGTTATTCGTAGTAAAAGAAATAAAGTTGCTTGGTATATGGATCGTAAAACCATGACCGGTTTACGCGCGAAGGGTGGTTTATTCTAAAATGCTGTTGGATAAAAGGAGCAGCTTTACGCCCCTGAAATGAGAACTTATTTTGAATCGTCAGTTTAGTGATAACATGCAGATTATTTTACAGCAAAATTTCATATTTTATTCAGTCCAAATAAAAAAAAACACTAATTTGAAAAACAGTAAGTTTATTTTTATGATTTTTTTGACTTAATAAATTAAACAAAACACCTGTAGTTTTACACAAATATTAATGAGATTTAATTAAATTTAATATCAACTTAGGAACAGATTTATGCACGCGTAGCAATTTGTAATGAAGCGTCATGTAAATAGAAACAAGTGTTTCATTCAAATGGGCCGATCATTTTAAACCTATTTTTAATTTGTAAAACTTTTTCTGTCAAATATGTGTAACAAATATGTATTTAAGTTAATTTATCTGTAAGCATAAGCATGATTGTTACAATTCAAAGATATTTTTATAATCAGAATTTTATTCCACATTCTCCGTGAGTCTAAATAATTATTTTGATATTTAGCAATTGACTTACACGTACAAAAAAATGCAATTATAAAATTAACAGAGCATTCCACGATCACTTTTTATTAATCTGAAAAAATAATACTTGAAATGAAGATGTTGACAAAACTGTCGACACTTGAAGACAACACTTTCGATCTAAAAATGGCAGACGGTAAGATAGCATGCGTTCAAAAAATCATTATAACATCATACAGGGTGTAGTGTTAGATAGGAAATT
>JABFOX010002479.1:0-11384 GCA_022817665.1 Axea sp. ZL-2020 | reverse complement strand
AAAAAATGGAAGATGGTGAGTACCGACAGCTGTTGCTTTTGAAACCTGTCAATCAATTCTCAATAATGTTTCAAATTCATCAATTCTCAAAAATTTGCAATGAGTAGAAAAAACGTTTAACGAGCTTATATTCTTGCTCGCAAAATTTTCAAAATATTTGTTAATTGGAAATATTTTGAAAAAAACCCTTGCCAAAGAATCAACATGCTTAAAAATATTTTCTAAAACAGTTATTTACATAAAAATACTACTTTAAACTGTTCAATATCAAAAGCAAAAGTGTCGAAAGCAGCGGAAGTTCTGCGTTTCAAAAAGCATAAGAATTTTTCGAGAATTGCTTCAGAAAAAATAGCTTTGTTTCGTCCACTCTTCAAGACGAATAAAAACACTTTCGACATAGTTTAATAATAGTGAATGAGTATTCAGGACTTCAAAAACTACTTATTGATCAACAAATAAATTTATGAATAATACTCGATTTATCAATAATAACCAATTGTAATCATTTTCAGTGAAACCAAAAACTAATTGGTTTTAAAGTACCATTCATTGGTAAAATAAGCTCGATTTATTTTCCCTCGAATATAATAGCGTGTAAATATTAATGAATTACAAATTACTTTTCATTAAGATCTGAAAAGCGTAAAACTATGAAAAAACGCAAAGACAAGAACTGGACGTAAAAGGAGACGAACGAATGACTTTATTTTTAAGACGTAGGTTTAATGAATACTTTTTTATAATAAACTTTGTATAGACGAAGAGCCCCATTTTCAGTTTATTGGTACGAAAGGTATTTAAACACAAATTTGTCAAGTTAAAATTCAATACTTTGCAATGGGTTATTAAAACGAACAACTTAGTAATGTGACAAAACAAATGAGAATCCCTTGTCTAACTTCGCGAGAAATGGAGTTGAACTTATGAAGACTACGTTGGATTGGCAAAGTTTTTACATTCGACAAATGTTCCGAGGAAACCTCGAGTCCTCGGAATTTACTGCAACGAATCGATACTTTATAGCGCCGTAAGCTTTATGACGTAAAATATAAGTTTTTGCTACGAATGAGAAGTAATTATGATGGCAAATGCAGAAAAACGGAATTACAAGATTAATAAATTTTCACTTCGATGGTCGAACTGACACAATTATTGACTCGGCGATAAATAATCGTAAATCATGGGAATTTAAAAAAAAAATTAATTTTTCTTAATTTTACTTTGAATTTTGAACTTAAATTGATTTGCATTCAAAGAATTAATTTAGTACGTGTGATCGAACTAAACAAAATGGGATTTTTTTAATACACCGTTCTGCTATTGTACAAAATGTTAATTAAAAATCGAAAAAACCATTTCTAAAGGTTTGAACGTCGGTTTTAAGATGAGAAACTCGAGTGCAGACGCGTGTAAACTGTGCAGTTTGAAATTATTTATCCTTATTATACAGTAATTTCAACTTTTTACGACTTACACGAATTTCGCTTCAACTTCAGTTTTTTATAACTTTTGCGGTAAAAGTACTTTAATTTCACATATGCTGAATAAGTTCGTCTGTAAAATTACATCGAGTTAAATTAGTGACATAAAAAATGCATGTTCCGCTTATCGGGAGAATTTTGAAAATTCAAGAAATTTTGGAAACGCAAATTTTTCATCGAACAATCTATGGAATGCTAATGTCAAATACAATCGAACAATTCGTTTCAAACTACTTTATTGATCCAAATATCTCTCTTTCTTCTCCACTTTCATTTTTTATTAAAATGTTGTATTTATATCCGTGTAACATTTGGCCCTTTGTTTCCAGAAAATAAGTTAGAAATATATTTCGCCGTGGAGCTTATTATGTACAGTTTCTCTTACCTTCATAATCGACTATTACAAAACATGTACGTTATGTGAAATACATAAATTTAACAAAAATAATAACAAAGGTTCAATAACAAAATTAAAAAATAAATGTATAATTATAAATTGCGTGTAGTAAAAAACAAAAGAATATAAAAATTACAAATGCTATAAAGTGACGCATTTATAAGAAGTAAAGACACTGTAGAAAACTTTTCAATTTCTTTAAAGATTACAGGGATAGATATTATTCAACAAAACAAAAAATGGCACAAGTGTGATAGACATTTTTAAAATATTTAATACTCACCCACATTATTCTAGGAAACTTTAAATAATGTATCTTTGAAATGTTTTATATTTCAGATAATCTATCATAAAAAATATTATAAATAATTGTAAAAAACATTTGCTTGTAAAACAAATAATTACAAAAATTACTCAGTTTATTTTTGTTTCAACACTCATTTTATTATACGAAATAATAGTATATTTTTAAACAATAAAATATACTCGCATAATTCTAGTAATTATTACATATATTGTTTCACTGCACAATAGTTCAACATAAATAATTTGCAACGAAAAAATCAACCGTAAAATTGCTAAGAGCAATTTTGCACAAAAAAAAAGATAAATATCAAAATTACTAGAACCGTCAAAACTGCACTAAATGTCGATAAATTTTGTGTCCAAATTTTCTGTATAAGTTAATAAACGAGTTTCAAGAATTACACATAATAAAGATATAGTTGAACATACTCATAATACTGTTTGTAAATCAGCAAGTTACTGTCTAAAATCGTAAAATCTATCAACACTTTGACACTTGTTACAGTACTTTATACACCAATTTTCTACCGCAAAGTAATTTAAAAATATATCATAATATTACAATGAATTTTTTGCCATGATAAAGTAATGTTTAGTTTAGCCTTCTTTTTTAGTTAAATTCACTTCTGTGTATCGTTATGACTCGTATCTAGCAATTTCGAGGGGCTTTTCTTTTACATTTGATAACGGCTCACCCACCTGTTACCACCAGTGACGTAGGTAAATTGTCTCTTGCTTTATCGTCGCATTAAAGTTCAACGAGAATGAAAATAATGCTGCCGCGGCCTGAAAATTATGTAATTACAAAATTTCGTTAATATTCGAAATTAATTTCATGTCCGGAGTATCTTCTGAACACGCAATTATCGAGACGAGACAATCGATTAAATCGTGTCACGCGAACACCTCAAATTCATTTTCGTAGTGTGAACTTCTAATTGATGGTTCAAGTTACCCTTCCCGATTAATGTAATTTTCCTCGAACACACAGCTTTGACATGAAAATTTTTTCCCGTTTTTTTAAAAGACTTTTCTTTATTTTGTTATTATTATTTGGTTATTTTTATTCGTTAATCAGAACCTCTGTCAATTTCAATTCAATGAGCTTTTTAATTAAACAATTTTTTATCCAATTTAATTCGTGTTTCACTTAAATTAATTGAATGATTCTTACAAAATAAATATTTTATTCTAAAAGATTTTGGTTTACAAATCGTTTCCAGGAGCTTTCAAATTACTTCAAATTAATTTTAAAAGTTCTACCTAAGATGGCCTATTTTATATAAAAATAAGTATCCAGTCATCAATCTTCAAAACTGTGATAGAAGATACATTATCTCACTGTCAGTTCGGAAAATTGAAGTATAATTTTAATTTTGATTAATCAATCAACTTAATCAAATAAAAGTGTTTAAAAATGTATTTTTGAAAAATCTTTTGTTGCATACCGTGAACCGCGCTCAACGCATAATAACAATAGCAACACAATGGCATTGTGTTTTATGTCGGCACAAAATTCCGTTATTTTTCCCCCTATTTTTTCGACCGTAGTTCTATAACCTTTTTTTACCACAACTTTTTCCTCAGATATTCGCCTCGATTATGATGGCGAAATGAGAACATTTCGCAAAATGTTTTCATTCAGTCTGATTTGCATTCGAACGGTTTCACCGAAAATCAAACCATTAAAAATGTTCTATGTCTACTTGCTTTCATTTTTGAAATGTAATAAATCCGACTTTCGTGTACGGTCAAATGAATCCACCATTTCACGCGAGGCGTCAAATGAATGCTATAACAATCATAATAACCTCGCACAGTTTGGTCAAAATTATCTGTGTGTGTTAAAATTGTAAACATTTTTGTACAAAAAAAAAAACTGAAATTGCACTGTTTTACAAATACGTCACGCAATGCTTACGTAAGAGATAATTGGCAAAATCGTCTACAAATTAAATGTCATCTTTCAACATTTTATTCTTTCATTTTTATGTTATTAAGAGTTCATAAGTTTATTACGAAACAAGGGAAACTTTATAAACAAAACTGATACAAACTTAGACATATCTTTATAATATAGTTATATTTTGAAACATATAATGAATCAGG
The DNA here is from genome assembly GCA_022817665.1 of Axea sp. ZL-2020. Classification (NCBI taxonomy): domain Eukaryota; kingdom Metazoa; phylum Arthropoda; class Insecta; order Hymenoptera; family Scelionidae; genus Axea; species Axea sp. ZL-2020. The sequence goes on along the minus strand of JABFOX010002479.1, from coordinate 7,091 downwards.
ATGAAAAATATATCTGATATTATTAAAGGCGGTGTACTACAGACGGAGATATTAGCTTTTACCACTTACTTTAAAAAATATTACCATAAGAGGATTTGGAATATTATAAATAAACAGTTTTTAAAATAATCGTACAATTTCATCTGAAGATGTAATGAGGAGAAAGATTATTCGTTTAAGGCGATTCCCCTTATCGTAAATAAAAGTTTTAAAAAGTATACCTTTACTACTAATAGTAACGTTATTATTATGTGTTATTAAATAAATCAGCAAGCTTACATATACCTATCTTAACAGAATAAAATTTATCTAGAAAGGAAACAATTGTAATATAAAAGAACAAAAGGTGAATTACAGAACGAAACGCCAACTCTCCATATTTATATTAAAATAATTTTGAAAAGATATAAATTTGTCGGAAGAAGCACCATAAGTATTCTTTTAATAAGTATAATATATACTGTATTGTGACAACATAACATCGTTAAAAATATATATGAGTTTAAAACATAAATCATCGTTAAATGATTATATAAAATAAAAGAATAAAATAAATAAAAGACTCTATGATGTACCAGACGAGAGAACAAAAAAGGTCAGATTTGCTTGCCCTATTGCAGTTGCTATAAATTATGTATGATTAAATATAATTTTATGAAAAAGACAATTCTTATAAATTATGCTTTTTCATTAATTGAAACCATATTATAATATGTAATCGTCATTTATATTATAAAATTAATGATTATGTTCTAAATACATTGAATGTACATAGAGTGTATGTTGAAAGTATGGAAAAAATACTAGATATAATTTTGCATAATTTCGTATAACATTTTTGTATTCATATATTAACTATATGCAGATATTACATTTTTAATTTTACTAGAATATCTTTTAATTCGAATAATTTTTATTCATTATTAAATAATTCACAATATCGCAGTGTGATCAGTGTTTAATTATAACTGTTTCAAATATCGAAGGATTTGATAAGATTTAACAAATTCCTTTAACATTTTACATTTTTCAAGGCATATTATCCTTATAAAAAATAATATATTTTTATTATATTAATTATAACATACATATTAATAATTAACATATTTCACATATATTCGTAGTATACATTTATAAAAGTCCAATGAGAAACCTATTAAAATTTATAATGAAAATATATTAAAGTCGTTTTCATGTTTACCAGAATAATTGTGTAATATGTTTGCAAAAGGTATAAATGTTCAAACATATAATTTGATTTTTATTATAAATTGTAATAAAAACAATAATAACTGTAACAACTTTTATAAAGGCATGATTATTTCTTCATTTAAACATTATTTTACGTCAGTTTTATTAGAAGAATATTAAAAAATTGTAATTACATTTTTAATTACAGTAATTTTAATATCAAATGTAAAAAGTATTCAATACCTCAGTCTCATAAACAATAAATTCGAATTATATCAATCAATTATTCATGCAAATAATTTAAAATTGATTAAAATTATAAAAAAATATTTTTAAAAATATAAAAATTAAAAATAAAAATTAAAATATAAAAAAACAAACTTTTGTTATAATATACAATATACATTTTGATCATTCCAACAACTTTTTACTCTCAGCATTAGTTTATTACTTGAAAAAAAATACTCGTGTGAACTTTATCACCTGCATAATAATTTCATTAGCGCGTGAAAATTTGTAACCACGTTCTGTAATTGCATTCGCATTGGTGTTAAATGTCAAAATAATATATAATAAATAAATAAACTAATTATAAATCTTCATAATTCAAATCTAATCAACACATGTAATATATATGTATTCATTATACATTTAACTTACGTGAAACATTAATGTGTGATTAATGTGGGAATATTAATACATGTGAATTTCAAATAACACGTAGCACAAATTATGACGTCAGCAGCTACATCGTGTAAAGGCTTTTGATGGCGTATTGTAAAAGAGCACAAAGTAATCCCTTCGATTAATCGGCAGCATTATTTCATTACCTTCATTTTTTAATCCATTTCCTTTATTATTCATTCTTTTGCTTTCATCACTCATGCGATGTATAACGTGTACGCGAATCAATTTTACGTCGATTGATAACAGCTGGATACTTTCAGCCCAATGTAAAACGGTTAAAATTTTTCATCCGAGAACTCGTTCGCGTTGTTTGTCATTACAACCGTTTATTCAGCTTTTCCTGCGAAGTAATTAAAAGGGGAATTTCATTAATTCTTTTATCGAATTTAGAAACTGATACCAGCAATCGATGCGCATTTTTCCCCGGAATTGTGAAATATAATGTAACGCTTATTAACCGCCATAAATAGCGTTTTATCGAATTAGCGAAATAAAACGTTAAAATAACGATTGGAATGAAAATAATAAAGTGAATCACGGTTTTACCCAACGGAGCGTGCTCCCGTGCACACATTAAAATTTCATTGCTAACTTCAACTCAGCGAGCATTTTATCCACATGAATATTTCAACGATGCATACCGCCTTTGGAAATCAAACGTATTTCCAATCTTTAACGTTCGATGTTGAACATTATCTTACGTCATTTGTACATTATATATCCCATATAGGAATATTTTGCAAACATACGAACTTGAGCCGTGTCATTTCACAAATATTTTGTTGGGGTGCGTCATTATTTGCAATTAACATAACTTCATATCATTTTATTGAATTGATTGTGTAATATTTGCTGAAATATTGTTTTTATTCGTTTAATAATTACAGAAAAATTTGTTAGTAAACCTGTAGTTAAAGTAAAAAGAGTAAAAAAAATGTCTTTTATATATGGTATAATATCCAAATTTCTTTTCTTATTTTATCGACGATACTTATGAGACATTTTGTAGCAAAATTTGAATAAAGGTTCCAGAATTCCTCATTATTACAGGAACAAATGCTACATTTGTTCCTGTAATTTGGCATTGTGTTTGCTACTGTTATTACTATATATCAGTACTATATATATATAAATGCTACATTTGTTCCTGTAATGTTTGCATCACATTTGCAAACAAATGGACTGTCTAAACTATTGACGTAAATATCACGCATATTTCAAAAATAATTCTTCAACTTTATGTTTAAAAAGTTTTGTTTATTTGGGAGTTCATTATTATTTTTTTTATTTCAACAAATAAATTTAATATTTTGTATAAAGTTACTTTTTTATCCTTTAATTTGGACTTTTGTGATTTTGAAAAAAGTTTTTCTGAATTTCAAAAATTAATAAATATTTTTTCATGTTTATTAATGTTTAATTAATAAAAAATACCAAAGTATTTAACATTTGACCTGAAAATATATTTGCAACTAAATTTAGAAACCTTATTTTTTAACGTTTTTTGATGTAAATATTAACGTAACAATGTTTCAAGATAATTATTTATTTAATTAGAAAATTTGTATTAAAATTTGATCAATATGATTATTTTCAATGGTAATTTTACCACTTTATATTTTATACTATTACATATTTGCGTTCATAAAAATCTCACCGTTTAAATCTTAGGAGAATTCAATATATAAATTAATAGTTATCAAGCATATATTACAGTATAATAAACAATAAACGTTTGAAATATTATCAAATGTATAACATTCTCGCGTATTGTTTTTTTATCGTATTGAATTTCTTATTGGTAAAACGTTTAATAAAATTTTTCAGTGTAAAATTACATCTTTTAAAGATAACATCCAACTGCTATAAAGATAAAAAGTTATATTTTATTAAAGAAGGACAATTATTTAAGGTATTTATTCATTCATACTTACAAAAATTGTTCAGAAATAGAAAATTAGAGAAGTATACTGTAAATAAAAATTGTATCAATAAATTCAATAAAAACAAATGTTTCGTAATCAACTTAAAAAAACTTTTTTTTTAATTAAATTAACTTTTTTTTAACTTAAAAACGTATTTTTTTAAATATTTTCATTAGTATGTTTAAATTTAAAAAAAGAGAAAAATGACATTAAAAAATAAATTTAGTAAAATTTTCTTGAACTAATTAAATGTAATAATTTTGCAATTTAATAATTTATAATAATACTGTTTGAATTGTACTGAAAAATAAATCAGAAACATTGATTATTTGCAAAGATGAATTAGAGACTATGATTTATTTATTTACTTGGGATAAAATTATTCGGAAATGCTAATTAATTTTCTATGCTACTCAATATTATTAAATGTTTAATCATAATTTATTTATTGTTATATTTATATATTCATTATTAAATGTGCATAATCGATCAGCGCTCATAGATAAGTATCCAGGAGGATCTTGGTATCATAAAATCTGTTTGTGTTAAATCTTATTTGGGTATAACACAATTTAAAATTAAAATATTTAAAATTCATGATAACTGCCATCTCTAAATGTGTTTAGCAAATATCGACGTTCAATAATAAAGTAAGAGTCATGTTGCAGCAATTACAGAACAAGTAAAATTCCAATTTAATTCTCTCTTTTAATTTATTTTACTAATATTAATTTTCTTTCCAAATGTTCTTGTAATTTAATAGACACAGTCGCAGATAAACATAGAAACTGGTTAATAAACCATATTATTGTGGTTAGTGCATTTTACAATATAATTACACTATTTATCTGATTGATTTATTTAATTTATAAATTCAGTCGTTGAACATTGTGAAATAACACGAAAATACTAAGGCAAATTAAGTAGAGAAATTGATACTCTGAAAAACAAATGAAATAATAAACTAGGACACAGATTGTAATAAAATTTGTGATTTGTGTAAGAAATGAACACCAACAAAAATAAAATTATATTAATGTATTACCAGTAAATGTATTTATAGAAGCATGTAATCAATATACATTTGTTGTGTTCTTAATATATTTATATTTGTTTATGAACATAGAACAAGGATGCATTGAAAAACCATTAATAAAATATTAGTAATAAAAACTAACAATTTATTCCCAATACGAGATAACAATATAATAATATAACAAAGCAAAATTAGCTGAAAGTATTTTTTTTAAAATAAAGAAGTTATACATTTATTGCCAGTGTAGTTCGTAATTATTACCAAAATATTGCTATTTTTTAATTTACATTTAATATATAATGTAAATAATAAAATTATATTCTTATTATACATTTTGTCAAAAAATTACCGGGAACCGTTAAATAAAACACAATTTTCAATTATTCAACACGATTTATTTCGTCACCTTCAAAGTACGCTCTATTTAATGCAACATACATATGCCACGAATTTGTCCAATCTTCAAAATATTTTTATAGGTATTTTTTCGAGATTGACTTAAGTAGTACTTAATTTTACTTTTGGCAAGAATAAGTTACACAAGACCAAATCCGATGAATATGGCGGTTGTTGCATTTTGTATTATTAATATACCGAATAATTACCGAAATGTAAAATATATTTTAAAATGTTTCATACAGCCTTATAATTTTCTAATTTTCAAATTAATCTAAGAAACGCCAATCTGTTTCAGGTTACTTCCCTCTGCCGTCAGTGTATTGTCTCGCCTGGATTTGCTTGGATGTGCTTTTCTGTACGGCGAGCATAATGCATCTGTGCACAATCAGCGTCGACAGGTACCTGAGTCTGCGGTACCCTATGAAATTTGGTCGAAACAAGACAAGAAAGCGCGTCATCTTGAAAATAGTATTCGTTTGGTTACTCAGCATCGCCATGAGTCTTCCCCTCAGTCTCATGTATTCCAAGGTGAAATTGACCTCCTTTATATCGTTTCACATAAAAGCACCTGTGATACGCATTCAAACGTTTCTTAAACAAGCTTTAACAGTTCGCTCTTTCTTTTTCAACAGTCCCATTTGCATGTTTATACAAGTGCATTTTCCAAAATAACAATACCTTTAATTTACGTATAATTCCAAGTTAAAAAGCAACAGCGAATTTTCAAATTCTATTGCACCGAAATTGTGTTTCAGTGCATTAAATGTGTCGTTTCAGAAAAAACGTGCAGCTGAAGTTAATACGCGTAGCTACCTCAGGTTTTGCGTTTTGCAAGCGAGACACGTTCCTATTACACGCTGCTAAACTGATTTAGCGTAGTTTGTTACAGGAGTACGTTCTTATGCCTGTGCGTTCTTTTCCGCATTAATGCCAAATTCAATTTCTGCTTTTGTATCAGACTCAGATACGACGTTTTTTTATTCTGATTATGATAGACTAGCGGAGATCAAAAGTTTTGTATCTATCAGTTGCATTTAAAAGGTTCTTTAAAAACCTTCCTTTTTGAAATATCGACAAAGAGCATTCTTTTAATTATTAAAAGGATGAAATCAACAAATGACTTCTCCAATTATTAAAATATTTCATTTTTTATTTCAGTAACGTTGACCAATACTAAAAAGATACTTTTTCTTATCTCTTTGCAGTTTTCTTTACCATTTTAATTTTCTTTAAATTTATACCAATGAACACGTAATAAATGTAGTGTTTTCCTCATTAAATTTATCCGTAATTATCAGGCATTATTCTCTCCCCTCCAAAACCCCCACAAACACATGCTTTTTATGTAATTTTTCACATTGATTATGAATCTGCAAATATTTCGCGGTTCAAACGGTTCTTCAGATATTCTAGGGATACTTTAATGTATTAGATTTCGTACCATGTATACCTTTTTGAAACAAATAAAAAATGTAAACATTCGTTTGTACACATAGTACATACATACATTTAGTACATAGATATAAACATAAAGTAAATATAATTTGAAAATATAATATAATACAATATTTTAACTGATGTTTACGATAATTTATCGTAAATAAAAAAACTAATAAAACTAACATGAATATCGCGTGATGAAATAATGTATTATATATATTGACTATTTGTTAGTTAGTTTTTTTAGTTTTATTAGTTGTTTTTTAGTTTTGTTAGTTTTGTTAGCTTTGTTAGTTTTGTTAGTTTTGTTAGTTTTGTTAGTTTTGTTAGTTTTGTTAGTTTTGTTAGTTTTGTTAGTTTTGTTAGTTTTGTTAGTTTTGTTAGTTTTGTTAGTTTTGTTAGTTTTGTTAGTT
>JABFOX010002478.1:0-11386 GCA_022817665.1 Axea sp. ZL-2020 | reverse complement strand
TTGAACGTCACGGAATTCCCTTGTAGGTCGTTTTTGTTCTCCCTTAATATTTTCTATTTTAAAATAACCGGTGTTTTTGATGGAAGGAAATTTAGACGCTCGGCTCGAGTTATATATTGATGACGTTGGGGTTGAGAAGATGAAATCGGGATGTCGAGGTGACGAGCTAGTTAAAGTTCTTTTCGTCTATTTTGGTTGTCTGCCGAGTAAAATAGATCTAATAATAAATAGTAACGAACTTTTGAAAAGTTTACTGACACTGCGGATCACTGATAAAAACCATAACAATTTAACGCTAATATGTATATAATTCAATGGTCAACAATATTTTATTATAATTATTACATATCGTGTAATAATTATTTTTAATGAAACAATTGTACAAACGATACAATATTTCTGATACTTTTCATACACATCTAATTTTAAAGAATCGCTTTTTTATATTAATTAAATCGGCGTGCAAATTTTTGTTTAATTAATGATCGTTTAAATCATCAAAACGGAGCAAAGGAAAAAACAGACACGATTAAAAATCACTGAAATGAGTGTAAATAACAGTTTTTTTAGAATCTCGCTTCCTTCAAAGTAGTTTCACAGTGCATTTCTGTCGCAACGATTGCGCAACACTTTCCATGCGGAATAGTTTGTATTAATTGACATTCCATTTTTGCAGCCCTAACGGCACAGCCTGGCCAAATTGGGCCGCATCGCGTCCCGCTCTTCGGCCACTTGGTGTGCGTACCGAGTGCCTAAGGAGGAGCTGAACCAGCCGGCGGAATATTCATGCCTGGCGAACGCGTCTCTTGTATACCAATACCACCCCCCACCCCCCCTCTGCTTACCGACGGTTATACAATCAAAGATTATCGCTGATTCAGCCGCATCGCGTAAAAAGGTCAAACGAACTTTTTTGCCCAGAGAAATTCAAAAGTGAATAATTGAGATAAAAAGAGCGAAGCGAGGTGAGAGAGGATTGATGGAAAATCGTAAATTTGTTAGCCTCAGCATAAGCAGAAAAACGATTGGGATGAAGAAACAAGGAATTCGCGTTGAGTATTTAGATGAAAGTGATTTTGTAACGAATGTAAAAGTGGCGTGAAGAATTTCAAATTGATTGGCTGGAATCAAGATTTAGCACTAAAATGGTAGTTTTATATTTTTATAGCAGTTTAATAATTACCCTATTACAATGTAATAGATATGCAAATTCGTTAAATCAATTATTGCAACTGATGCGAGACGTTCGAATGTCAGAGAATATAATTTTGGAACTTCGGGATAAGCGACTCAAAAGTAACTTAAATGGAATTATTAGAAAAAGTATTGATTAATTTATTAATAAATATGGAAAACGTGCAGTAATTTTTCATGAGTAATTTAATTTAAAATCACTTTTAAATCTGGAGTAGCTTGTATTTTATAATTTATTTTTTTCGATGTGCAGTTAATATATAAGACAAGTTCATGCGAAGCTTTATTTATGGAAGATTGTGGTTAATATCAAGTAACTAATTGTCTTTATAAATCATTGGTTTAATAAAGAAAATAGATTTTCTTGTCACTTCGAGAACGAGTTTAGTTGGTGCGTTTATAAGCAATTAAAGTTGTCTTTTACACACACACACACACACACATATACATATAGAAATTAAAAAAAGTTTTAAAAATTAAATAATATGCATGAAAGTAAGACATACTTTTGTGAAGAAATGTTATGACACTTTTGTAAAAAAATAAGACAACAGACGAAAAGATGAAGACGCACACACACACCCAAACATACGATTAATATTTTAACAAAAATGGTTATAAGTGAATACTATTACAAATAATCATACAGAATAGTAGATAAAAAATGTTAGGGAAAGTAGCTATAACAACAAAAACGTGCCTAAAAATACATTTTTATGGGGGATTTTAAAGGGTGCGCGCCATTCGTAAAATCCTGAGATTAATAGAGCATATAAATGCTAAAAAAGGAGATGCTAATTAAAAAAACCAGAAGTGCATCTGCCATAGGTCGCAATATACATCGATTTTCTCCTTCTTTACTTTTATTTCTGATACTTTTTTCTGATCCATTTTATGTTCTATGTAAATTTAAGAGTATTTTAATTAGTTTATCTAATCATGATTAATAAAGTTGTTTTAGTGTAGAAGAATTAAACATCTGAAAGGAAACGTTTTCAAATGTTAGCTAAAATAAAAAATCACCAGAATCAAAAAACATACCAATGTTATATGGTTATTCATAAATACGAAAACAATATTTATATGAAGCGAAATTTCAGCAGTACTGAAATATATTTGGAGAAAGTTATGTGAGATTAATTACGGATAACAAATATTTTTGAGTTTGCTAGAAAAATTACACATCTTTAAAAAAAGTTTAATTAAAAATAGTAATTCAAGTTTTAAAAAAATGTGTAATAAGTTAGAAGAAATTTAACAACTTTCATTTGAAACTATAAATTTTGCAGCACGAGCAAATTTCAATATTTTTATATTTGTTTTGATGCTTTTGTGTTTTACATCTACTATCGTCGAAGGGTGTCGCAGTCTTTCTGCGCTAAATCTGAATCAAGCATTGAAATTGAATTACTTTAATATTACTTTAATTACACTTTCTCGAGCATTTTAACTCATGTAATATAAATATATCCTGTAAAGTTACTATAAAACATATTTGCATTACAGTTTTTTTGATTAATGATATAATAATAATAATAATAGTAATAATAATAGTAATAATAATAGTAATAATAACAATAACAATAATAGTAATAATAACAATAATAATAATAATAATAATAATAATAATAATAATAATAATAATAATAATAATAATAATAATAATAATAATAATGATATTAATAATAATAATGATAATAATAATAACAATAATAATTTTGAAATTCTTAAATACTCATTATTCTATTAAATTATTTTTGTCTCGTTTCTGTTCGCTCCCAACGGAAACACACAGAAACGGCATTTATTGAGCAAAAATATTATTCCCCCAAGACGAATTTCGTGGTACTTGAAGCAACGATCCGCTATCGCATCTCATTTATCGAAGCTAAAACACCAGAATTTGCGGAAGAAGACGATGAAAAATGTCTTTATCTGCCATTCGGGCAAGTAATCTCGCAAAGCAACCTGTTGGTACTCGCAGAATTCGAATACAAAAATAATTAAACACCGACGAATAAGAAAAAAGAAGAGAGAGATTAACCGTTTTTAAATCCTGAGAACCAGATCTCCGTCTCCAAAATTCACACCTTTTTCTACTGTTTCATTGTGTCGTTAATTAAATAAGTCATTTTTTCAACGAGGCGCTTCTTCCACGACTTTTACGATTCAGTTTTTCATTGATAATTAATGATGAAAATGTTGTGCTCCGATTCGGAACAAAGGCCGAAAAATCTTGGCGCCACTGCGACCGTTCTTGAATCGCTTGCTGGGAAACATCTGCGCGATGTAAAGTACAAGCATAATGACTGTTTTTTGTCACAAAGTCCATATACGTTTTGTCCTTCGCTCGTATAAATCGAGAGTCCTGAGGGAAAAAGTTGTGTTATGTAAATTTACATACTTTTTGTAACGCAGTTGTACTCAGAGTTGCAACTCCAATAAATTATTATACTTTGACGAAAATGTCTGGCACTTTGATAAGTTCATAACTAACTATTTTGCACAAAATTATTGCTCGTTTGAACACGCATTGCTATTTTATAAAAATTTTCGTACATATTACATTTGACTGTAAACTATTTTATAATCGCTTTTGTAAAACAGTGAGTTTTTCACGAAAGTTTACAATAGTAAAAAAACTAACGAATCTTCGCCCCGACACAGTTTCGAGGAAAATCCGTTTCGCCTCGTCTTTATTCATTAGACGGTTTTGTTTACGTGTCAGGCATGCGCAAAAGCCACCACCGTGTTAACAAGAAGGCACAATTTCACCGCGATAAATTATCGCTTCTTGTTCAATTCTTTAAAAATTATTCTTCGTTCGATAATAATCACGTCGACCGGGCCGAATTTATTGGTATTTAAGAAGCCAATTTCAGAATTTATTACGTATTTTCTAATTGTTTATTCCACGAGCGTGAATATGAATTTGGTGAGATGGCCGTTTTTCTTTGAAAGTGTCTTGTTTTTTTTCTTCTTTTTCTTTTCTTTTACCAAACGTCACCTCATAATACAAAGAAGGAACATCAAAGAAAATCTAACATCGTGCTCAAGCGTCGTAGAGTACCGAATCTTCCGGTGCATGTTGTTTCGTGCGGATTGTGTATCTCAATGAATACGTGGCTATTTTGTCAAATTAATTACTCACTACAATGATCGGTTCACGGTAGTAAAATGTATACCTCATCATGGACACTTTCAATTGAATTTTATTTATTTGTCAATTATTTAACAACGAATATGAGAATGTAATTCGGCCGTTTTTACCTTTTTAAATGTATTAATCATCAAATTTGATAATACGAGTTCAAAACTCCGATACTTTCTTTTTCGTTTGTTTTTTTAATTTTTTAAAAAAGATTTTTAAATTTTTAATTTTAAGAAAAATTAAAATTTGCTGTTTTTTAATATTATTTATTTATTTATTTATTTTTTTATTATTCTAACTGATTATTAGTTATAGCTTAGGATATCCTTTCTAATTAGACTGCCGAGGAAACAATAATGACACATTAATAATGAAGTAATAAATCCGATACTCGGTAAACAAAGACGGATGTCTGGATGTACCTCCCGTGCCACTTCCGCCGCAAGATCCGTCCGTGCAAAGCGGCAATAAAACCGGTCAGTTATAACGTAACCGGACATTGTCGCGTGCTTGTATAAAAAGCCGCCATCCGCGATCCCAAACACACGAAACCATCAGTCTGCTGCGGTAATTCGTCTCCGCGTTTATCATTTCTGTTAATTTTTATTTTATTATCTCCGCTGCGGGCGACGCCGAAGCATATTTATGCTCGCGCATAATCAAAGCCTGTCATTAAAATTTTAAGACCGATAATTCATCGATGCTGTAATTAAATCCGGTTTATATGTCATTCGTGTGATCTGAATTAATTAATTAATCACTTTTAAATGATTACAATGGGTATTTGAGCAGATCTTTGAAACCAGCAAAACAGCATTGCAGACAGCAGATACTAAAATTAGCTGTAAGGATAGTCAGTACGACTATTTAAGAATCACATTTCAATATCAGGAATATTTAATTGAACAACTGATCGCGAGGAGTCTCTTGTTTCTGGGATTCAATCACGGAATTTATTTTGTTTGCTAGATAGTAAAAGAATAATGTGTGTGTCTGGCATACCATGTTTTTTGTTTTTCATAATTATGGTTCACAAAGATGGAGATGTGAATATCCCAATTTGAGTTGTATTTTGTAACGACTGACCTAGACCAAAGGGTGGCGCAGTCTTTTTGCAAAATTATTTCTCTATTAAAATATAAAATTTTCGTCGAAAACATTATTAAATTTATATAATTGTTTCATTACAAGCAATAATCATTTTATGTTTTCAAATTTAAGAAAACTTTTTTCAATGTTTTCTTTTTTTTTTGGATTATCTTATTTTGCTTATTATTATTATTTATAATAATACTTTTTTACAGTCAAAGAACAACCTACTTTTTTTTTTTTGGCATTCGCCAGAAACTTGTTTGTCCCGAAAAATTTGTCCGATATCTCAAAATTTATTTTCATCCAGCATTAACTGAGTTGCGTAATCAGTGCAAAATGAAAAATGAAATTCAATTAAAGCTTTGACGTTTAATTAAGTGAATGTAAACAATTTGCTGTTGAAAAATAGCACTCGACGTTGATGAGAAACTAGATAAAGTATGTCATTTTGCGTAAACCAGAACGCAAAAATGGACATTGTCGGTATCTTGCTGAGAGGTCAAGTCTCGTTGAAAAAATGACGATCTTGCATGACTGGACTAAAGCACAGATTATGTCGTTACTTGAGAACGCGAGTAGTTTGCTTAGACTCGGTCCACCTCCTTCTCAGGAAACACTTCGTTATGATGATCAGACGTAGTAGGCCTGTCTCCAAGTTGGGCAATTCAAAACCACGGTTCATATTAAGCAAAATTGTAATCTCTGTTAGTATCATGATTCCCTTTTTTGAAGAATTTATTTTTTCAACGGAACAAAGAACAGGCAAATGAATGTTCTTTTTAAATTTGTTCGAATCATTGATTGGATTTAACCAATTCATTTATAGAATTTTGTAGGAAATTTTTAATTCGGTGAAGAAAATGTAATGCAAAACATGTAGTGATTCAGGTTAGAAACTGGTGAACTTAACGGAAAGTGTATTTAAACTCAAAATAACTGTTAAAATTAGTGGGAAAACGCACTTACATCTGATATGAGTTGTACATTTAATAGAGATTCCTTTTAAACGCAATAACGCTGTAACGCTTAATAAGAAATACCATTCTAATCCAAATTAACCCTAAAATAAAATAAGAATAATTCTAAATTTTATATATTCTTATATTATGAAAGGACTCCATTTCCAGTCTAAATATTTTTATTACGAATGATACAAAATTCGCTGAGATTGAAAGTAACAATTGTATTCAGTAGAATATAAATTTAAATTCAAAAGAATTTTTTAAATAAATGGTCGCATTTTGTAAAAAAAAAAAAAAAAAAAAAAAAAAAAAAAAACCCATAAATAATAAAACAAAAACAATAAAATATAAATACAATACAACCAATAACAAAAACACACTAACATAATAAAAAAAAAACATATAAACAATCGTTAATTTATGACAGAAAATCAGTTCCAGTTGAAGGAAATGAAAACTGTACTTAATTTTACAGTATTATTATATAATTAAAATGTTTTTATTAAAAATAAGTGCAGCGTTTAGTAAGAACCTTGTTGAAATTTCATTTAATCATTAAATTTTTTACAGGGCCAATTTAAATGTGAAACAACTTTTGCGAGAAACTTACTCGAATCCAAAATAACCGTTACTTTTAACAAGAAACTCGTTTAAATCTATAACGACCGGTGAAAATAAAAAGCCCGTTTGATTTCAAAGTAATGATTAAATTTGGCAAAAAAGTCTTTCTATTAAAAAATAACTGCTGTTTAAATGCTATACTAGTTTCAATTCAAATGAAATATTACATATTTCGAAACAGTTACAATTTCAAGTAACCATTGAATCGTGATAATTAAAAATTATTACATCGCAATAAATTAATTTGCATTTTAAAAGATCAAAGTAATTATTGATATTTAATTCATTATTATTTCTTATACACACATACAAATAATTATTAACGAACCAAAACTCAAAGTTTGGTATAAAAAACTAAATAAGTTTATTTATAATAAATTGAAGTATTATTTAGTCACTGTATAACTACAAATTCTTGAAATCTTTGATTTGAAAGTTTTATTCAAAGTCAGCATAATGGTTGCATTATTTTAAACTTCGTGCGCGAGATAAAATCTCAGTAGTGTTTTTTTTTCTCTTCATTTCTTTACAAATTTCTCTAAAGAAAACGAACATTTCCAAACCATTCTTTAATAAAACAACAAGTATTGTGCTTTATGAAAAATTAAAACCGATAATTTCCAAATTTACATATGTGATGATATTCCGTTGCATACAAAGCGCCGAATTACATCGCGTTCTTTGTATCAAGCAAATAAGTATACATTGTCGCGCGAGAAGGCTCGGGAGACATTTATTGTGCAAGTGTCAAGAACACGTATCGCATGTACAATCCCACCCGATGTCTCGTATAATATTGGCCCATTCACGGCGATCACGTTGGTCTATTATGTACCGGTGTCGCGGGAGTATTTTCAATCTGAACAAGTCAAGTTGAGGATGCTAAAATGTGTCCTTTTTAAGTCCGTTCTCCAGTTTCGCATATTCCCGCCAAAACGATTTATTTATGACCGATAACTCTGACACTACCAAGTATACAAGACCGTACAAAAATGTACAAGGTTGCATAAATTCAAAAGTCGCGAAAAAATATTCAGTTACAACGCAGAAGACCGCAGCTCCGAGTTCGAAGAGTCGCAACAAGATTCGTTACTCCAAACGTTTAAACGCGTGAAATGAGAAAAGAGTTTATCGTCGAAAAAGACGGGAAAATATTTTCGTCAAAGGGACTTTATGGAATTGGAAATATTTCTTAAATCCACCTCTCTCTTCAAAGTAACAAGCGCAAAGAAATAAGCATTGTTTCTTCGGCATATTTATTCCTCAAACGAGATACAAAAATCACATTGCAGATTTATTTTTAGCATTTGTTGGTTATATCATTACATTTGCTTCTTAATCTTTTTCGTTGGATTATTAAAATAACACGTATCAACAATGTGATTGAGTAATACATTTATTCTTGTTGTATCAATTTAAAACATCGCGCCACGTTTGTATGCGCTTCTCCCGCACAAAATAAATAATGATGCGCGGTTTACAACTGCGCATCCAAGTGATTCCGCTCAACGCCATCTGAACTGCCGGGGGTTTTACGCATCGCGCGGGCACAGTTTCACGTCTTGTAAAAAGTCGACGTAGCTTGTGCTTAATGTCGATGTTTGCACCCGATGAATTGATACAAACCAATGTAATTAATTTTATACGATGTATTAATAAATCTAATTGAATCTCTGCTAAAATGTTGATTAAATTCAATTTTCAGATACACTAACCAAACTTTTGTTGGCAGAAATCCATTTCAGCGTCTAAAAGATCGTCAAACTTTACGAGGTATGTTTCCAAATGCAAAATAATTTCTAAATTTACGTACGTTAGATTGAAATTAAAAACAAGTCATAAAAGCTGATAAATAGTTTATCCTTATTCTAAATAACGGTTACGTTTGGCTCCGGAACCCACTCAGCTTCAAAATACATGTCGATATATCTTGAATTTTTACACGGAATAAATTGTAGACGTCGGGCCGCAAAAATGATACGCCATCATTCATTTGCGCGACGTCCGAGCGTTTCTCATGAACTGCATCGTAATAGTTGTAGGGACGTTATTTTTATGGTGATTTTTATTGATGTTTTATGACCGGCGCTGCAACTGCAGTTGCATTCTTCATCGTCTCTGTGTCGTCCTGTGTTAATATGCTCGTTCAATTACGCACAATTGGCATTAATATCACGTACGCGCATTACCACGAATTTGGCATATTTTACGAATACGAGATTGAGCAAAATCGCTGCCTATTGGTGGTTCAAAACAAAGAGGTCACCCGATCGGTGCATTTTTCAAAGCCGCGCCATTCTCTCGATTGGAGATGCAGACGCCAAATTTTTATGTCGCTGTTCGAACCGTTCGATGCATTTGTACGCGCCATAAATGTTTAATTTTCTGTTTTCAATCACATCTGCGATTACTTTACAAAAATTCATTCTGATGATTGATTCATAAATCATAATTAGTGTAAACTGCAAAAACTGCGTTCAATTTTATCGCCTCGCGTTTAATTGAAGAAAAATTTTGTTTTTCCACCGCTGAGATTTGAGCATGTTTTTCACCAAATGGTATACGGTTTCAAATAGTTGCTTATCAGAATAACATAATAATTAATCGATATAATAATATAATAATAATAATGAATGTAATATAATATATTATATTATGTTTATTAGGTTAAAAAATATAATAAAAATAAACCTAAGAATCAATATGAAAATTAGACACAATGGATCTAAAGTTTACAATCTGACTCAGTAAAAATGTTCATGTAATAATGAAATAAAAGGAGAAATAGACCCCCACGTACTACGAAAAAGCATGTGTAGGTATAACGAACAATTTTTCTACAGATGACTAAGCAATAATATATAATACTATAATGGTTGAAAAGGATTATTTATCGTATATAATAATATATGAATCTATAAATAATATGATTTGTCCTGCATTTGAATTCTTGTCCGCGCTAATATTTTATTCGTTAGTGATGAGTGAAAAAGTGATCCACCTTTCTATATTTCGAAAACCATTCAAAACAACTCATTGCTGAGATTCGAATCAGGATTCGTGCTCTTGACTTTCCGAATCGCAGACATTAAATCTTTTTAAACGGTGATAAATATCATTCGCAGCACGAGTTCGTTATTGTTTATGAACACCAAAAATTGCACGAGAAAATGAAAAGAGATAAGGGTTTTTGTTTTTAGAAGTCAGGTGTAGAGTTGTGAAGAATCGCACGCGAGTCGGACGCGTGCGCGTGAATCAAACGGTGGGCGTTGTATGCAAAAGACCGATGGAGGGTCTCGACTTGGAAGACGAGGAAGCAGGCGTTGTCTCCGTCACCTTGAATCATCTTACGAAATGGCTCAATGTGATACCGTAGGACAATGAACGAGAAAAAAAAATTGTTGCGTGAATAATTGTTCGCCGGTGAATAAACACTGGGAAAAAAATACATGAATGGGGATATGCAAATTTGAATAATTGCAAGACTAAAATTTGTCTTCGAACGTAAGGCATTTTCATTTAAAACAGTAAATTGTTTGTCATAACTTTTGTTTTTTCATTTACTTGAACCTTCAAAAACTGAATTCTAAATCGCGCATTCAAACATTTGTATAAATCAAGATTTTTACTCGTTAATGATGGAATTTCGGTTTTCGCAAGAAATGACTTTTCTTTGAGCATTAAGTATTTATCGAAATAATATTGTCCGCGCAAAAACGCGTTGGAAATGATAAGAAGACCGTGTGGTGCTTCATTACGACTCTTTCGCTTATAAATCTCCGTCAGATTTCTCATAATGTTTGGCATTCCTTTTTGGGCCTGAATGCAAAGCTCGAAGAAGGATTTTGTGGACTACGAGATATGATTAGTAATGTTGTCCCGTGACAATTTTACGACCATCACGCTTGCTATTGGCCGAACACAATGTAGGTGCAAGGGCATTTGCGCATGCGAGACGCGCCTCCGAGATCCCATCTCGCGAGCCGCAGACGCGTTCGTAGGTTCGTGTATCGCGATAACGAAGCGAGATGTAGGTACAAGCGCAAGTACAAGTTTCGGTAGTGCTACTTGGGTGGCGCGTTGCGATACGTTCGTGATTTTCATGCGCGAGTAAGCCGCGCGATTCGCCGTTCTCGTTGGCCCGCGCTTAATTGTATGTCATTCGCGTATTAGCCACTCTCATTACTTTTCACCCAGTCTATATGTGACGCGCACGAGTTCGCCTGACGTTCTTGCCTCCTCCTTTTCGCCCGCTTTCTTTCCCTTTTTCTTTCTCTACTTTATTCAGGTCCGGAGCTTATTATATCTCTCCGAGAGAGACATATATTTATAGAATCAATTTATCGAAAAGTTCCACGTAACATTC
>JABFOX010002477.1:0-11387 GCA_022817665.1 Axea sp. ZL-2020 | reverse complement strand
ATGCTCAATATTTTCCTTGTCATCGGAGTACTTTTGTTGCGTATTTTGTAGGCTTTGGGTATGCAAAAACCGCAGTTCGGAATCTTTGTCATTTCGTAATCTTTAAATTTCTTGCTTTTCTATTAACTTTGCACGTTCTAAAATTTGATTGGATCTTTCGTATGATTGTTGACGAACCTATACACACACACACACACACACACATATATATATTACATAATCAAATTTATAAACATAAAAGCTATAAAATATATAAAACCAAAATTTATAAACACTTAAATTAATTTTAAGGTAACAAAATGATTAAAGAACAAAAATAAACTGAAACTTTATTATCAGAATACAATAAGTTTAAAAAAAAAAAGAACTAAATACACATTAAAAATTTTACTTATATTATGTTAGTTTTTACAAAACGAGGTTGTTTTTGTAAATTTGTTTGAAATATTAGATACAGAAAATAAATTATCTGACTATAATTTATATAAAAAAGACAGAAATAATCTAAATAATCAGTTAAAGAGAATGAGATATATTTTAATTAAAGATACAAATATTGATCAAAGTTATAAATTAAATTGACATTAAATATATTTGTATTTGTTTAAGATGGTAAAAATTCAATTTGAGAGTGGATACACTTTATTCTCTTCTTTTATCATTGGATAATGCATTGTCTGTTTATTATGAAGTATTAAAAAACTTATGTAAAACATATCTTGAAATTTATTGGTTATTGTTTGGAATCGTAGCACTTATTTAAACTAAGCAATATTTGATTGTAAAGTATAGTGTTTCAAATAGTTTGTAATGAAATTATTAACAGATTTTACTGCATTTATAATTTACATTCTTTAACCCTTGTTTTATCAGTTGTATCACTAAAACTAAAAAATTATTAGATCAATTGATCTGAATCTTTGAATAATTTTTCTTTATACATTAAAATACTTTGTAGGATTATTTTCATTACACAATTTTTTAATATAATGCATAGAGAATATATTTTTTTTATTTATATTAAATTTTTATTGACATATTAGGAATTTTTAAAAATCTGTTAGTAATGTATGCTATGCAAATAAAAAAAAAAAAACTATTGAATTAATATTTTTGTATTATACAATATAATACATTAAATTATAATTATTAATAAATATTTGATTAGTTATAGTTGAGTATCTTGCATTCCATGCAAAAGATGTATGCTTTTTAATACTCTATAAAGCAGCATTTTCTTTAAGAATATTTTTATATTAAACTGGGCAATATCTATACATCTTTGATCATTAGTCATCATATTGCATCAAGGCCTTACATCATAATAATGTTATTAAATATTTTATTAATTGTTTTAGAAATAAACAATTCTATTAAATACAATAATGGACTACTCAGTTTTATTTAATATAATTCATGTTTTTGTTTGGATTGTAAAAATATTATTAATGTTTTTGTTGAATATTTTCAATAATAATCTTTTATTAAAAAATTATTTTTTCTTTAAGTATTATTATTGACAAATCTGTCTGAATATTACACATAATCTAATCAATTTTATTAATATTTCAATTAATGATATTTTTAATATGCTTAATTAATTATACATAAATAAAAGTCCAAAATCTAATACTTCCAATCAATTAAGTTTTTTTTTATATTTAGATAAAATAATTGTTTATTAATCTTTAATCATGAAATATGTCCAAAATATTTTGAAAAGTTGCTTCTGTATTATAATTATGTGAATTCATAATTATTAACAAAATTAAATTTATTATAAATTTGTCTCTGTCTTTATACAGAAAACAATTTAATGTAAATTATACATATATTGGTTTATAAAACAAATCATTTTCAAATATGAGTGGAAGAGGAACAAATAACATTTATTACTATTGATTTATTAAACATGCTACAAGATATATTTAAATTTCTATATATTAAATTATAGACTTTTTTTAATATTAAGAATTGTGTTTATTTGGCACTTGTTTAATAAAGGTACACTATCAGATAAAATGACGAATAGATATGTTTTAAGTATTATATTTTGCTTAAACAACGCATAATTTGAGTAATTTACAACAAATAACTATTTGATTATTTTAGGTGTAAATATTCCCAATGAAAAAAGGTATAATACATGAATAATAAAGTTATATTTTTTTACCAGTTACAAAGAATTTTATAATGAATGTTTAATTGCAACTATAATGGTGCCTGTTCTAATACTATGATTAATATGTATTGTTTATAAACTTACTTTAATATTTCTCTGTTTTCTGTATATAATAAAATTTAATATTTTTATTTCTACATTTTATATATTAGGTTTAAATCAGATTTCTGTAAATACAATTATATCATATTCAAAAAAATATATTTATAAGTTTCATCATATAAGTTATATCTTTTATAAACTTTTAACAATTAAATAATAGAATTTTAAATTAGTTATATTAAAGTTTCTTATATTTCATTATAATCTAATATTTTTGGACAATTATTGATCCTTTTAATTTGCATTGAATAATTAATTTTATTTAAAACCCATATAAATTATATTCTGCAATTTAATAATAATAAAACAAAAATAAATAAATAAATAAATAAAACTATAAAGTACAATACAAAATGAGATTTTATATCCATATTTTGCAACTAAATCCATACCCCATTTTAAGTAATAAGTCAGTTATTCTAATCATAAATCATCACAAAATTCACCTAATTTTTGAAAAATGTAACTGAATGAGTTAAAATATAATTTTTATAGAAATGTCACAAATTCGTATAAAACGATTACACGAATAAAAATACAATATCTAATCATATAAAAGAGCAATAAAAGTAATACCATAAAATATATTTTAAATATTTTGTGAAAAATAAACATTTGAAAATATACCTGTTCTAAACGTAACCTCTTTCGACGATCTCGTTCACTTTTCTTAATTTGTTCTAAATCAGATAATACTGACCTACGAGGTTTATTATGTATCTGATTCTTAGCGACAGTTATATTGATAGACATTTTTAAATTCGAGAAAATTAAATAAATCAACAATTCTTGTTCATAGTTTGTCTGATCAGTCTAACGTAAACATTGCAATGAAACGGTTTTAAACTATGAAAAAATTGAATATGAACTGTTCAGCGCACCAATCATGGTAAAGAGACCATTACCAATCTCACATAAATAATATTACTATAACTGTGTTATTATGTGTACGAAGTATTTAAGATGATATATCAAGGATGAAGTAACGGAGTTAGTGTTTTTTTAAATAAAAGTTGTATCACACATTACATTTTCATTAATTATTCGGAACGAAATTCTGTAAGTATGGAAGAATTTAAGAAATTTACAACTGCAAACTTTCTATGAAATATACAGTTGTATTTGGAAAAATATAGCAACTCTGGGACCATACGACAAAAAAACGTAGCTTAAAAGATAAGTTCATATATTTGATCATAAGTTTGAATCTGTAAACCAAATAAATTTCCCACGTTCACTAACTTCCGCTATGGTCAGTTTATGGCAACATAATGTGTAATACCATTTGTATTTAAGAAGGTACTTTGTCAGGAAAGTACCTTGTCAAAGTATCCACGATACGTGAACTTAAAGTGACTTATCAATTCAAGATTCACGGAATTAGTATTTATTTGGTTTACATTGCTAAACTATTAAATTAATAGTTATAAATATAATCAAAAAATTCTTTGGCAATGGAAAATATTGAATTGTTGTCATGTGGTATTAATTAGGTAATTATTCCCATGTTAGTTAATCTGAGCTACATTAGAAAATGGAGGTGATTATCCAAACTATACTACATAAAAACAGCTAAATATTTTCCACTCAATATATTCTCCCATTATCAAAGAATCATATGTTTATATTTATAATTGTCATTTTAATAGTCAAACCACAATAATCCAAAAAAAAACTAACTCGACCGTTTTTGATCTGAAGAATCACCTTAAAATTATCTTTACCTTAATTATAAACTTCATAACAACCTAACATAAAAAAGTTGCATTGTTGTAATAAAAATATGGAAGTAACGTTTGGCGTATTAACTGATTTTTAAAACAATTTAAAACACGTCTTGTGTTTTATCATTAACAATTGATAAATTAAATGAAATGTGTTATTCAAACGCTAATAATTATTAATTTTTTGTCATAAATTTTAATGGTGAAGTTATCAGTGTTATGCATTCATTGCTTCAAAGAACAGTTGTTATTAATGCACAATTAAAAAGATAGAGAAACAAGATTTTAGTAATTATTCTTTATTGCAATAAATAAAATATGCAGTGGTTTTACTACAGAACATTTTGCTTGAAGTTGGCCGCATCAACTGACAGTTTGTCGTTATGTATCACAGAAATAAGATACCCAGACACTGACTATTTACCAATTATATTTTTCATTATAAATATATTATTTAAATTTTAATTTTGATTTAAATGATAGTTTTATTTCAAATATTAATTATATTTTTAATTAAAACTTCTAAACATATCTCACAGATTTCATGTTATTAAATTAAATTAAAATAAAATTATTTTACGTTCATTTTAAATAGAAAAAATAACAAATTGTTAATTGCGTTAGTTTTGTTAGTTTTTTGATATATGAACTAACAAATGAACATGTTTATTAAAATAAAGCTAAAATCTAAAACAATTCTGATTCAAATTGTCCGCTAAAATGATTATTTCGTCTGTGTATGGGCACCCTACTTCCGTGATACATAACTCTTCAAACTGTAAATTGATCCGGCCAATTTCAAGCAAGATGCCCCACAGTAAAATTCAATTCAGTTTATAATATAATTTACAGTTAATTATAATTTATTTATAAATTACATTTAATTGATAATAAATTAAATTTTTGTAATGAAATGTGAAATTGATATAAATTATGTTATTCATTCAAAATAAAATTAAAATTAAAACAGTATATTTATAATGAAAAATATAATTGTACACATAATTATAAATTTTTCTATTATATTTATTAAATTTTAACATTAAAACTAAAATGAAAATTTTATGTGAATAAAGCAAATCTTATAAAATTTAAATTCAAATTATCCGCAAATAAAATAATTCGTCTATTGTGTCTAGTCACCCTAGTTCCGTGATACATAACCTCGAACTTTCAATTTATTACGACCAACTTCAGTAAGGTGACCTATATAGACCAATGTACTTCGTGTGATGTTCATTAAAAATGCATTATTCTTTAAATTATTTGAATATTTTTACTGAAATGTATGTTTATAACTTAAAAATGCCCATTAATTTGTTTAAATTATCATGATCCTCGTAAAATGTTTTACAAATATGAAGTAAAAATTAAAAAAATTAATTTAATATTTTATAGTAATTTTTTATTAAACAATTTAATTTATTTATTTATGACAGTATAAGGTATAACTTTTCTAAATATAATTCTTTAATATTTAATACACAAAGTATATAAATTTATTTATAGCTTTTCTTATTTTATTACGTAACATGATTTGGTATACTTCTGTAAATTGCCTGCAGATGGTAGAATGTGCTTTACGATTATTTTTCTTGATTTTGAATAACCAGTTAATAAATCTGAAAAAAGTATTTCAATTTTACAATATAAATTAGAAATGATTTATTTACAATTGAGTTTTAAATATAATTTTATTTAAAAAAATATTTTTTATACAATTAAACAATATACGGCGACAAAAAAGTAACATCATTTTATATATATCTTACTAATATATACACCGTTAACTTTTTTGCAATGTATTGATTTTTTTATATCTAATTATAAATTATTAATATGTGCAAAATAAATATAACGTTATTCTATTATAAAAATTTAAAAAAACATGATCTTATTTTAAATTAAATAATTATAATTTAATTACAGTGTTATTATTTAAAATTTGTACATTTAAGTTATAAAAATATAAAGAAAGAAAAAACAAATTTATTTTGAAATTCAAACAACAATGATTTTTAATGCTTCCTCTAATTTCTACAGACATTTTAATGATTTTAAATATCAGATTATTTGACAAAACATCTATATATCATATTAAATAAAATTATTTAATTTTGACTCTTCTCACAATAGGAATGTTATAAAAGAAATAGAAATACGCATCAATTATTCGACTTAAAGCTCTCATCCAAGCATTTATCTTATATTTAATTTCCTTCATTACTGGCACGCTGTCTTTTATTTTGCTTTCCTTTAATTTTCTGAAAATAAATATTCACAGTTACTTTTTGTACCATTTGATTTCATGTTTAGTTATTAACCCATTTGCATCATTGGTCGAAATAATCCGCAAACAATGACTATTTATTTTTATTTAAGTACGAGCAAAATAAATCAGTTTGATAATCTTGTAACATTATTCCTAATTAGAAGAGACAGTAAAACTATTGTCGATGCGTACTGTTATGGGCAGGCGTTCAGTTAAGCGTGTCGGATTTTTAAAGTGCATTACTCATTTAGAACAGTGATGCAAATGGGTTAAAAAATACTTTTACAGTTATATTAAAAACATGAAAACACTTATTTAAATATTTAATATTGTTGTAACGTCTTCTCAGTATTGTACTTATTTTAATCATTTATGCAATCTTTTTATTTATTTATTTATTTATTTATTTATTTATAGGAAATTAAATCTTAATAAAAAATATTTACCCGGAACTATAATGTTGTTTTGTACTGTTTCTGTAGGTGTACATATAACAAGCTGGATAAGAACTCGTAACATGAATTTGGTGAAACGTTTCTGTTTTGACACGTGTTGAACAATCTTTCGTTAAGATCTGCTTCTTGTTTCGACCTTCTTCAATGTACGTTATGGATCCTTCTAATACAGTCAGAGATACGTTATCCAAATGGTCATGGATATAATTCTCCAAAATCATGTTTGGAAAATCCGCAATGAAAAGTACATCAGTGTAATTGGACCATGTATAAACGCTTCGCTGTATTTCCTCTAACTTTTTTCTACGATAATATGAGGTATTTCAATCAAACAATTTGTTTTATTTAAGTGCATGTAAATTAATATTGTTTTATTTCGATGTAAA
This sequence comes from Axea sp. ZL-2020, assembly GCA_022817665.1. Lineage (NCBI taxonomy): Eukaryota > Metazoa > Arthropoda > Insecta > Hymenoptera > Scelionidae > Axea > Axea sp. ZL-2020. The sequence goes on along the minus strand of JABFOX010002477.1, from coordinate 4,266 downwards.
TAGAGAAAGTGAATTACCTGTAATAACTCAAATCAGACATTAATGGCATTAAATACGAAATCGGTTGGAAAAGATTCCAGTTGGCTTTTAGCAAATCGACATTCGGGTTAAACATTCTTTGCTGAAATCTGCCATTTAATGAACACCAAACGTCTGTATAAACGCTTATATTTGAGGACAAATTACTAAGTCTTGTATTTTTCTTTAACTTTGCATTATTTTTTATTAAATCTTTTTCTCTAATGAGATTTTCCTGAAATAAAGTATATGCTTGTTGATTCAGATTATCAGAGATATATGTAAAAAAAGAAGTGATTATTTAAACATGACACATAGTTTTTAAATTAATACATCATTAAAATGTGAAACAGATATTTACATTTTTAAAAATGGTTAAATTGAAATCTTAAGTAATATTAAATGATTTGAGATATTTGACAGCATTGTATCTACCTTTAAACAATGTGCATATTGTTTCAACATGTCACCATGCTTGTACCAACGATCATTTTGAATCCACGCTTCTGGATCAATAAAATGATCAACGTTATTTTCGTTATCGTGAACTTTTACCACAACCAAGATTGTGTCCCAAGCATGTATCATCATATCCCAAGAATAACCGTATAATCCAGGTACCCAGTTATTATAGCCCTAAAACATATTTGCATTAACTTTTATTAATTAATTAATATAATTTTTATCGATTTTATTTGAATTATTATATACAAAGAAAGCTTTTCTTTGAAGCTTTCTTCTTAAATTCAAATGATTTCTGATGAATTAAAAGGCTAAATGCAACTAATGCAACTGATGGTTAACGTTTAGTGAATATCTACTTAATATTTATTTAAGGTTGGTTTAATGTTGATGATTGATGATTAATAAAAAGTGATTTAACATTGAGGGTTAATACATTGTTTCACAATGAGTACATATTGATTCATCATTGAAACATTGTTTATGTTAGGCTAAGTTAGTACAGATTCAGCCTCGATAGTGTTACATTAAAATATATTAAATTTATAAGTTTTTACGTGCATTTTTAATGTTGAATAAACTTTGAAATAACTCTGAATAAATGTTGATATTTTATTAACATTATATATATATAAAGATATATAAATTAACTTTAAGATTCAAATTTTGTTTAAATATTACATACTTTTGTAATAAAATGAGAATACGGCAAAAGAATCTGTAATATTACGTGGCAAAATAATGCAGTCACCACGAGAATTTGACTCTTCTTGACTTTTGGCTGACAAACTACAATTCTTTTCATTCTTTTCGTGTTTTTGGCTTCACCATCATTATTTTCTGATTCTTTCTTTTTTAAACAAGGTTCCATTAACTTGCTTGAAACATTTCGCTCTTTTTGAGACAAATCTTTTGGTATGCATTCGGATTTGTTTTGTTTGCATTTGAATAAATGAAATATGTTTGAACTGAGCCAATGCTGAAATCTTCTGGGCCAGTCCACGTCGCAGAATAGAAACATTGTGGCTAAACAGACGTAAGGAAACATTCCTAAAAAATGCAAAATGAGATATTTGTAACATTGTGTTATTAACGAAATACGAAAGAAATAATTTATAAACAAATCTGTATACCTATGCTAAAAAGTCTTGAATTCATAAAATGAAAAGCTACGAAGAAAAACATGGCTGGAAATCTCGTTCTTTCAAAAAGCATCCAAAATCCAATAGTTAGATCAAAAAAAAATCCAAACCAGTGGACGATAAATAAATCTGTTTGTTTCGTTGTTAATAATACTCTGAAATGACGAAAATAAAATTTGAACAAGAAATATTTTTACTACAAAATGATAAGAAAAATTTTATAAATTTTGAAAATCGGACCTTCAGTTTTATTCGAATTTTGATAAATTTGTACATTTACAAAACAAAGTAAAGTTTTTCAATTTACAAACAAGGAAAAATAGAGCACATAAATAAAATGTAAAAAAACATTGGTTTACTTAAAACGGTAAATAACTATATTAAATGCGAATATTTTTTGCCATTAAAAACACGAAAATCTCAAGTATTACAATTGCATACACAAAAAATATCACGGTTTTTAATTTAAATTTTAAGTTTCTCTTTAGCATCAGAAAGTTGAAATAATTATTATATATCAAAGTTTACGTTTGACATTTTTTCAGAGTAACTTTGACATTCTTCGTTAAAAATTCACATCCCAAAAATATTTGTGGTTAATTCATAATAATTACCTAAAGGGATCGAAAACCCAATGATTCGATAGATTTGTCATTGCATAGCCATCCAACCATTCTTTGCATCCTTTTTTTAAACCCGCCAGAAAGTATAATGCAAAGAACTGGAATTTTAAAATCAAATAATTCCAAAATGGCACGGTTTGGTTCTTCTCCTTCATCACCATTGCATCGATGGAACTGTAAATTTCAGCGTTTCATCGTATACATTAATAAATTAATTAAAACAAATTATTCGGTAGGAGTAAACGTACAAATATTTGTTAGCATCGGTGCTCCATAATAAAATAGCAACGATACCGAAAAGATACGTATGGTTATTCCAATAACTTTTGTCCAGTAGGAAAAGGTACCAATAAGGAAAAACGAAAAATGCACAAGCGAGTTTGAAATAAAATCCAAGCATTATTCCAAAAGCGCCTGTCCACATCACGCTGAACAAGACTATCATCCAGGGCAAGGATGGTGGCTTCATTCCATGAATGAGTGGAAAGTGGCATTTATGGGGGTCACCCCATTTTACGTCCACGTCGGCAAAGCCTCGTTCTTCAACGACATCCAGTACCATGCATAATCCTATTATAAACAGTAAAATAAAGTTGATAAAGCTGCGCTCTATTTAACATTTCACTGGCTCTTCGTTTACACAAATCATTGAGAATTTTCTTTTAAACAAGTATGAATGATTGTTTAATATATTAATCTAGAAAATGAATATATCATTTTTTAAATTCAGTAAAATTAAATAACATAAAGTGTTTGATAAGATTTGAACCACTGCTTTGCAATTTGTAAAAGTTGTCAAATTTAGTTTTATTACTATTTTTTTTATCTTCTTGTAATTTTATTTAATATATTATCGTACAATTATTTTACAAATAAATAACTGATAACATATTTGGTTGAAACAAAAGATAATACGAGCAAAATATTCGAAATCATTTATTTATTTATATATTTTTTTAACGTAAACCGAATACGTCGCGCAATAAAAAAGTTATCATTTTATATAAATTTATTTGTTTATGTAAATTTAGATCTGACTATCTATTATTCGAACAGAAAATTCTTTTTTCTCCGTATAAACATCAAATTTAATCACATCTGTATTAACAAATTCCAGCAAAGTTGCACAAAAATAATAAATATGACATGTCTTCTTTCATAGTTATGCCTCGAACCAATCTAGACTCAATCATCATACAAATCTTGTCCACTTTGGTTTTTTTTCTGTTTTATTGTGTTTATTTGAAATTTGTTCAAATGATTTACTATAAACAACTGAATGATCAGATTTGTTTCTATATAAAATTTTAAACCTGACATTAAATTGTTTGATTAATCTCTTTAAAGCATTAATCTTACCGAACAAGGCCCGAACCACCCCCAAACTAGCAGCATCGGTAGGCCGATACATCACATGTACAATATTATTTAAATTAATCATATATTTCACTTGTTTAAACAAGTTGAATTTGCTGAACTCGTTGCCATTCGTTTTTCTAATTATCGATAAATCCATCAGTTTGGGTATCCATTTTTTTGAATTCATTTTCCGATGCAATTTATTTACGTTTGCACTGCTTCTTTTGCTCTCGTAACTTTTCATCATTTACTTCCTTTAGAAATGAACAAAACATTTCAATTCAATCCACGTCGAAAAATGTGTAAAATTTTTGAAAATTAATTATTTGAATCAAATTGTTTTGAAATAAATTATTAATATATATATAACTGACATAAAATTATAAATATAAATCTACATTTTGCTTGATTATTAATTCACTAATTCATTGACAGTTCGACCCTATGATATGGGTCTTTGTAAAAATTGTATAACGAAAACAAAAGTGTATAAAGTATGCCAAATGAAAATATTTTTGATACGAAAATTTGTATTTTAATAAATCTTACGATATAGAGTTTACTATGAATAATAAGACAGATTACATGTTATTTTTCTTCTTTGTGAAAATTATCTTTCTTTGTATTAATAAAACCATTAAATTTGTTTGTTGTTTTTTTTT
>JABFOX010002476.1:0-11388 GCA_022817665.1 Axea sp. ZL-2020 | reverse complement strand
GAGAGATTCGAGGATACTCAGGGAATGAGATAACAAACACGAAAGACACAGGTGAAGAAAAAGAAGAGGGCGAGTTCAAAAAGAATAATGCTTGCAGCAATTGGATTGTTAGCGAAGTTAGGTGGTAGTTATCGAAATACGGTTAAGTATTTGGGAACACGAGGACGCGGCGAGCCGAACAGGTGTATTGCTGTTTAGTCTGATTTAGTTGGGATCATAAACGTATAACAGGCGCGGTTTATGCTGACTTGTGTCACTTCCTACCATACCCCAATAAATATGATGCTGCTTCATATTACTGACAAATTATTCCTTCGCCAGTAATTTCATTAGATTTTCACATTTAACTCACTGTACTTAAAATTATGCTCTATAATAATAGGAGAATTTCGCAGAATCTTCGACTTACGATCTCGGGATATTGCTTTTCTAATTTATCGTCGCTGGTGCATTTTGTACCAGACGAGGTAATAAAATGGATTGATGGACCGATAATCGGGTTTTCAAGAAAAAGAAGTGATCTATTTAAGATAATATTCGGATAATAAATAAGATTTTCTTTATTTGGTCTAATTCTAATAAAAACATTTCTCAGATTGTGCAAGTACCCGCAAGTAATTTACAATTTTTACGAAGGATTTTATAAGATTGTAAATTGTTTATCATACGAAACATTGCAAATCGTATACGCGTTCAATACGAATGCTGCAGTGCAATAGTAATAAAAAGTTTAACATATATTTTTGGAGCAACGAATTCCAAATTACATATTCTTTTATTATGAAGTAGAAATAAAGTCTTATCAGTTTAACAAAAAGTCTACGTTGTGTGGTAACAACAGAAATAAAACACAGTATAGTTGGTTAACGTTGCCAGGAATTTAACAGTCTTTAAAGTATGTTTTAAAATAGAAAATAAATTCCTTTGTGACCTTGATAAGACATTTCAAAATTGTAGACATTCATATTTAAATTGTTTGCAAACTGGATATGAATTATAAATAGGAAAAAAGAATATTTTTTTTTTTTTAATTTACCGTCATTAATGCAACACCAATAAAATTATAGCGATAGGGCAATACTTCAACAATGAAAAATGTATCATTAATTAACATTACTTTGATTGCAAATAGATTTTGGAATTTACAAAAGGAACAGCATGCAACTAATAATCAGATTGATGATCTTTATAAATATTATTTATATTGTTATTTTTACATCCATGTATATAATACGGATATATAACGTGTATAAACAAGAATATACGTATATTTGTATATATATGTATACTGCTGTTTTAGTTAGACTAGTCAGTACTGTCAATTCGAATAAATTTTACATTCAGACATGTGTTAAGTTTAAATTAAAATATTTTTAACTAGTTATGAAAACACTTGATGTATTCAGTTTGTTTTTTTTTTTTTTAATTAATTTTATTCATTAATTATGACGTAACTTTTTTCTTTGCTTTTAAAGTTACGAGTTCAAGCATTTGCACTCATTTATTCATATTAAAAAATCAATTATATCATTCGCGTTATTTAAATCTGTGTAAATATTTTTCCATAAATTTTCTATCCTGATTTTTCTTCTTTTTTTTTTTACTTCGAAATTTACCTATTTTTAAAATCTTTTTTCCGTTTCATTACGTATATTTATCTAAGTCAAAATGTGTACTTAAATTCCAAATGATTTTGTAGAAAATTTCAGCATTTATTGAAAATTTCAAGCATTTCAAATATTATTTTAAATTTATTCAATGGACATTGAATTTTACATCAAACATATATAACCGAATCAAAATAAAAACATGAAGCGTAGCTAATTTTTCAGTCTAAAACGATTTCTTCTAAGAGTAAAATTAATGAAAAATTCTATTAAATAAACTCCAAATTAATGCATATACAATTCAATTAAAAAAAAAAATTGTTTTATATTTGAAGTGAAATCATCGAATGATTGGAATGATAAAATTTGAATTGGTTTATTCAAATATGGGTATGTATTACAGAGATGTTATGGTAATTTTGAGAATAGTTAGCGGTATGGTCTATTTACTCATACTTGTGACTAAGATCTATAAATATGGATTCAGAATTTACATTTCTAGGTTAGATTAACAATACCGCGCTGATAATATATGTCCAAATAGAGTTCGCCCTGGTACAGCGTTACGAGTATTATAGCTCTGTAATGAAGTTGCCCGAGCGCATCGGAGAAAAAGTTTATCTGACTTTGCGGTCCTGGGAATTCAGTGCCGTTTAATTATTATTTAATTATTGTTAGGCAATTTGCGAAATGTTTCGCTTATCGTTGTTGTTTTTCTACTCGTAATAGTTCATAAAACAGTAAAGTGGGGAAACACTTTGTTTGGATTGTGTATAAACCCTCACCCTTTACGACGTTATTTTACGGTGCAATTAAAACGGTGTAAAGCAGACGGAGAAAAAAAATTAGTTGCTGTAAGTGAGCATCACGTTTAAAGTAAATCGCTCGTTTTTCAATTTTACGTCGACAGACACTCAAATATTAGACATCATTTTTTAATTCAAAAATTTTAAAATATTTTAGAAACACTTGAAAGATTGCACAGTAATCATTGTTCAACTTCGATTCTCGTCATCGGTTTCTGGCTTGCTCTGTTTTTAAAGATATTTCGATGAAATTCTATTTTTGCAGCTCTATTTATTTTTATGCCTATGTATTTTTGATATGCATTTTTTATTTGCACAACGTTGTCACAATGTACATTTATTGCGAACAGTACAACGTGTGAATGATAAGTAGAATAGAAATAGGGAAAAATCAAAATTCGAGTAAATAAAGGGACTGCGTTGCTCACTTATCGTAAAAAAGTTCAATATGTATTTTTTCTTTGCTATCATAACAAGAATTTTGTTTTATTTGTGTGAGAGGAATTTAATTTAATTTCGTCTGCAATTTGTTTCCAATTTCAAAGTACGGAATTTAGTCTCACTAAGAGGGTAAAAAAAAGTTGGCAAAGCGTTTAATCTTGCTGAAATTAATTTAATAATCTCAAGTTTCAAAATGATTGTTCTTATTGAAAAGACAACGTTTTTAATTAAAACATCAGTTATAGGTAATAAAAAGTAGTTAAATTATATTTCGTAACCAGTGACATTATTTTTCGTTAATAAAATAACACCTTTAGATTCCGTTTCTTTTATTCATACCGATGTGCATACATAATTAAATACAAGACTTTGTGGAAGATTTTGAACGAGCAGTTAAATATTGCATTAGTTTGTATAAATATTAAATAAATTGTATCACATTTTATTTTTAATGACGACTTACTTCTCTCCACGGGTAATATACATTGATTCAATGATAAAAATAACCTTCATTCTTCCCTCACTTTTGCCTACCTCAATGTATTTATGACCTTTTCGTGTGCATTATAAATGCACAAAAATTTAAAACACGCATTAAAGATTTCAAGTTTGACACGCATCTCCTTTAATAACAGCTTTCGAGTTCGAATTAACCATGCCCTTAAACCATCACGTCTTCGACTCCTCTATTAGTAGCATTATTACTATCAATTTCCCTCTTCACTGTTGCCTAATTTGCCTCATTTCTGTACCTGTACTTATCAAAGTGCCTTCGTTGGCGAATTAAAAATCACAATCTACCTTTGAACTGTGACTTTGGTATTTGGGTATCTTTAATTAATTATGGCTAGAAATCGAATGATTAATTAGATTCAACAGTTCATTAACCGAAATGAATAAGATCAATAGATTCGGAATACGAAATACAATGCAATCAAAGTACTCATGTAGAAAAAATCAGAAATTTACCGATGGCTATAAACGGGTCATGCATGGTGTAAGATTTCTCAGTGGTAATCCAATTTTTCAAATTGGATCATGGTTGGACCAATAAATAATTGGAACATTAACGGTATATCCATTACAATGCATATTGGCAACTGAACGTTCAAGTGTATGTTTTGATGATGAGTGCTTTGTAGCATATGCTTTTTTGACGACTTCGAAAAAGTACTATGTTTTGTATTATTATGCAGCGTAAAACAAATTTACAGATAATATTATCATAAAGCATAATTAAAATTCTGATAAATATGAGGAATGTATTTAATTTAATTCCGAACAGAATATGAAGCGACACTCGTTTCACGTTTGCATTAATACGAAGTTCAGCAACTTTTGCAATCAATTTCTTTTGCATGCATATTATGTCAGGAGATTCGTGTACATTTCATGGTACGAAGAGAATCATTGTTTATGTTTTAATGTCAGCAAAGTGTACTTGTGCAAAAAGTGTTCAAACGCGTGCTTTCATGAAGGCAAAATAATTACAAGTTATGTAAATATGTTCCATTTGATAAAGCATCTAAAAATCGGTAACCGGTAGAGTACTAGTGTTATTAGTGTCAGTGTTGGCAGTTTATTTAAAATTGCATTGTGTCATTTGTTTGTCTCGGCAAAGTTAGTACTGGAGAGTAATATTTTTTAATTATAGCCAGCTTGTTGATTAATACAGATTAGCAGTTAATTGACAAGTAAAACGTTACCCGTATTGTGATGGTTGTGTTTTATTTATGCTCATGTTATACAATTATCATTATTAGTCACTAATAGTGTTTGTTAATAACTTATTGATATACAACCAAATCTATCATTCACCGGTATTATTAGGCTATATCAACAATTACGCGCGCTAGTAAAATCGAATAACACAAATTATTTCATTGAAAAAAATTCAAGATTTCTGTAACATTTGAATTTTGTTTTCGATTCATAAAATCTCTTTATTTAGTGTAGAATCCAAAGTAAACATTTACGATTGAGTGATATACGGATTTATATAGCATACATAATATAGTACTAACAATGCATTGGTACTAGTCGTCATCACTGAGCAAGTATTGACAAAGTTGTTAATTTGAACTATTTCTCTTCGATAGGTTCATAATTTATTATTTACGCTTTACTGATAATTGATAAATTAACAAAAAAATAACTAGTCTCTTTTATTGTTTATAGACAATTGACAGATTTTATAAGTCATACACACGATCGGTAAATTGTTAATTCGCGTGAAAAGGGAATTCGGAATTTGTGTGGTATAAGTATAAATCAGCCTAGCACGAATTTTGTACAAATATAATAAAAAAATGGGTCACCAATGGTCCATGCATGACGTGATGATGAATACGAATCAATATATTTATCAATATATTGATAAATAATGAAGAATTACACATATTAAACGGCACGTGTTGTATAGAAATAATGCAATTGAATGAGCCATAAATTCAAGTAATTATAATCATATATGATGTGATACAAATAATCGTGTTCCAACGAAAATTTATACGTAGTGTATATGTGATGTATAATAAAAAGAAAAACAAAGTAAAATAAAATACCAAATATTTTAGTTTGATGAATGATAGTTAATTCTCTTTTCGTTCAAATTAGATAATCACCGAAATTTGCATTTAACACCTGCCTTCTCTTTTTGAAACAAGCGGCCCAGCAATTTTCGAATGTCATCCGTGCTTTTTCTGTTATGTTATGCACCATGCCTCAAGCTAGACTTGTAATGCGTGCTCTTGTTCGACGATCTTGCAAGTCGTGTTGTCTCCGAAATGAGACGTTGGCACACCTGCTGCATGATTATTGTCTCCCCCTGCAGGCTATGTCGTTCGGAGTCCACGTATCCTCTCGATAATAACGCAAATTTACCACATAAACTGACCCGGTCTCTTAAAGACTCTATCAGTGAAGGTTTTTGCTTTCTTTTCGTGTAATCAACATTCTTGATTGACGCTATTACGAATCATTAACTTTGCTGTTTGGAATGGCCAAATTGATCTATAAATTATGAATGGAGTCAACTAATTGTCTGATTGATAACACTGCAAAAAATTAGACAACGGGGCGTGAAATTGCACGCCTATTGACCGCTGTTTGCCTGATAACCCATCTCGCTTTTTTTGCCCGATTTCCTGAAAGTATGCTGCCTGAGCATAATTTGGGGTAGATACAATCTTGAGGTGTTGCTAAGAAACGGACACTGCGGAATGATTGTAAAAGAAATTGTTGAAAATGACACGAGATCTGAACAATGAGCATTAGCGTACAAAAATAAACTTATTATTTTAATGATACTTGTAATGTTGCAATGTATAGTATTTTGTTATTTTATACGAAAGAACATTGTGAATACTGTTTCGAATAAATATTTAAAATATTCAAGTGCCATTTTTATTCTAGGGAAAGAACAATTTTAGTCCTAGTTTTCATGTTTAATTTTAGGGTAAACAATGTATTGCGAAGCATAAACCTGAATGAAAATGGTTAGATATCAATGAAGTTAATTGAGATGATTTATTCATATTTCAATAAAGTTAATTTAGCTAAATAACACATCAGAAGTGCGATTAGTCCATATAAATTAGTCATGTGACTGCAAATAAAATTATCTCACATTAAATGAAATATAATTTATTATTATTATTATGGAACTGCAATTAACCTAAGTTTGACTAGAATGTTAAAATTTGTGCTGTTTGATAATTTTAATAAATTATTGTACTTTAATACATTAGGATGTATTAGTTATGCTTCTTAACTGGTGTAATAAACATCTGTATTGTTATTGTATTATTTGATTTATTATATATATTTATTTATATATTAATTAGTATGTCAGGTTATGTTTAAAATATCTGAAAGAAGTAATGTTTACAAATTGATTTAATTTGAAAGAACAAATATTTGTTTATTTATTGTATTGGAATATGTTATTAAATAGTTAGTATAACTATTTTTCCAATTATATTTCGCTGTATATGTGTGCACGTTTTATGCAATTTAAAATTTATATTTTCCATCATTACAGAGTGGTATCATATCACTTTTATACTTTTTTCTCTCGAGACAGTTTTAACCTAGAAAGGAATACTGCTGGGTAGTGTCAAAACTTGTATTTTCTTTATTCAATACATTTTTGCTAAAAATGTAAGGTTTCTTGTGAAAAGAAACTGAATTCTTGGTGAAACATCAAAAATAATGTTTTTAAATATGCAGTTTTTTCTTTTAATCGTACTATAGATTAATAATGTGTATACTCCATTTTCTGTGCTTAAACATATACAAAGTGTCCCAAAAGTCAGGGATCATTAGAATATCTCGAAAAATATTCTTACAAGTGGACGGAAAGAAATCATGTGTTGAATATTTTTTTTATAGAGCTATTCATTGATAAATGAATCCCGTTTATTTATCTATAGGCAACGGGGTGAGAGCAAGGTTAGATTTTGTATTTAGATTCCTTAGCCTTTCTCTTTCGATTTTTAATGCTGGTAAATGGAAGCATTAACCTATTATAACTTTTGATTAAAGCATAATTCGAAAGAAAACTATTCATAAAAAACCCGATGCATTTTTTGTGTTTAAAATTCAAATCTAATATAAATAATGGGGCTTTTTTTATTATATTATATATATATATTAATGGAATTATGGAAAAGTGGTTGATATTAGTATCAATGAGTGGGTCTTCAAAAAATATTCTTCACTTATTTTTTTCTGCTTAATTTTGATTTTTTTTCTTTCTTTTTTTTTTTGTTTTGAGATTGTTGAGTGTTTTTAGACTTTTAGGATACCCTGAATTTTTATAGCTGTAATGTTAGTTACACTAATAATATGTGTTGGAATTAAAGTTATGCACATTTCACTTGATTTGATAAAATTGTATCTTATTTGGTTGAATTTGAATAAATATTTTTAGAATCGATGAACTTAAGTTAAGTTTAATAGAACAGTTTGTTTTTCAGATTATTAATTCAACAAAAGCAAACGAAAGTTAATTTAAAAAGCCTTAAAAAAATAGAAATGTTAAAATTATTTAAATTTTAACTCTCGGAATAACTGAACCAGTTTTTCCATGTTTATCAAAATTGACACAAGTTTGGCGACATAAATTTTGCACAACAAATTTGAAGCTAAACTGCATCGAAGAAGCTTTCGCCCTGGTAGCTATATTGACTGGTTGGGTACAATAATATACATCTAACAAATTGCGATATAAGCAGACTCCTATATAAGAATGTATTCGGTTGGTAGATAAATCGAACTAACAAATGCATCTGAGTCGTCTGTGAGACAGACTAACAAATGAGAGAGATAAAACAAGCGTCTTTTTGGCAAGTGTATCATCGTCGGGGTGGTTCGTAAAACGATTCCTTCGAACGCGAGCGGTTACTCACGTCGACGGATAGGGGTGAACGGGAGTTGAGCGACTTTGCGCTCTTCGAAGGGTCCGCGCCGATAGTCAGAAGACTAGACGAAAGAGTCCCCAGGCGCGATAGTTCGTAGAAGAAAACTGCGGCCCTTTAGTCAATACTTTTGATCAATACCAAGACGGAGTTCCAAGAGCTTTACTGCGAAGAAAAACTTCGCAATCCTGCTACCAGTCGACTAACGCGCGATGCATATCTAGCGTCTTTTCCTCGTAATTGTTTGATTCAGAGATGTATCGGTATTTTCCCGACTTTCAAGCTCATTTTGCACTTCTCGTATTCCTTATTCTCTCCTCGGCTTTGAAAGCTTCAAAGTTTAGCTTTTGTTGTTTAAGATGTAATGTTTTGTAATAAAATAGTGGTGTGATTTGAGCCTCAGGCGAGGTTTCCGGTGAAAATGACGCAAAGCAAAGTGTAAATCGACGTATTTGTAGTCGAGCGCAAGTTACTGAGAATTTGAATAAAGTATGGCAGACGTTGAGAAAAAAAGATACCCCAGTATTGCTTGAAAAGAGATATTTGTAAACTTGTGAAAGAGAGATGGCCTGTGTTTACGCCCAGTTACAAATTGAATATTTAGATTTTCTTGCTGGAGAAAGCACCTCGTTCCGTCAGTGTATTAATAATTATAATCGAAATGCAGAATTTTGAAAATGTGCAATATCATACATTTCACAATAAATTAACTACTATTAAACGTTCTATAGTATCAGCAATTAGAATGACTTAAAATCCAACCGGACTTTTCGCAAATTACAGCAAACACTTTGAAAAAACGCAAATTATGAATTTAACACACATATCTGATTTAACTTTGCCGATAAGTGCACGTACTTTTTCCAGTGCAACCTAATTCAATTTCGGTTCTAATCTATACGAACATGATCTTTATTGCACAAGTTGTTCTAATCAGCGATCAAACTGGACGTATTTCAAACTTTAATTTAAACAAAATAAAAAGTGAAATTACGAAACAGTTCTTTTAAAAAACACAGCTTACCTTCTCAACGTTAATTACTCCATGTACTCAGTCAGTAAAAAGTCAATTGAATGGATAATAAAATAGATAATAGAATTAGAGGAAAATAGCAATTTGATTTTTGTGCCGGAACCAATTTTTTTGCAGTCGGGTAAATCGGTGTTTTTACGCAACACGGTTTACAGCGACTAATCAAACGTAATTGCTTCAATCGAAACGTTAGCTTTTTGCGTTATCGTCAACAAACGTCACGTTTATGAACATAATGTCATCGCGTTTCCTCCGGCGGTCATATTCAATTTATCACGGAGCTTAACCACAAGCAAGGAGTTTTAATGAGCATTCTCAATGTCTTTATAAAATGAAACCAAGATGTTATCTAGGGGGCACGGGAACAATTTGTTTGCCCGTTAAACGTTCGCTTTTAGTAGGACCGCGTGCTATTGTGAGGGGAGACGGTAACTAAGATGGTATTTAGTCCTACCCTTTGTTTGTCTAGGATCTTTTTATGAGTTCAAAGGCCTATATCTGGCCGTAATCGTTTGACTTGATGATTGTCGTTCGACTGCGGCTTCCATTCGCGCAATTAATCTTGCTGCGAAAGAATACTGCGATCGATCGCTGTGTGTTTTTTGCTGCTCATTTAAATACGTTTATATCAGATCAAACTTTGGCTTGATTATTAATAATTATGGTAAAGTGGAGTGGGCTCGGATTGGAAAAATGTAATGACTTCTAGATTGGAATTTACACATTTATTATTGCAGTGGATGAGAATGCGAATAAAAAAATAGAAACTGGGTTCCAGTTCCTGTTTTGTTTGCTTTCAACCGGATGATTGGATTACGCTGATCAATTAAAATGACGGGAGCATGATCTGTTTTGATGTTTGCGCTTGTAATTAAAAGTCCGTCATGGAGATGAGTGAATGATTTTATACAGAAGGCTGTTTGTGCAGAGCTAAACAGTCGTTACGAAACTTTTAATACGTAAATAAATTTTCTTTTTTATTCCAAACTATTTAGAAACGTGGAGTAATTTTAAAATGTTGAACTTGTACGGAATATTATACTATGGTCGTTTATTGATTTATTCAATTCTAAAAATTAATTTTATACGAAGTTTTGAAACAAAAAGAGCTAAATAATTGTTATTTCTTTATTTCAATTATATATTGGTCTGAGACAGTAAGATTAATTTTTTGTTCGAACAGAAATAATACGGTAAAATACTATGTACAATAATCATTTTTAATACGATTGTACACGATATAATTTTAGGAGTAATCTGACTTACGGAACAAAACCGTAAATTAGAATTTTTTGGAATTTATATCAAAATGATTTGCAATGTTATGCATTACCTGCTTTAACTCAACAGTTTAATTCAATAATAATGAATTTATATCAGAAGAATTTTTAGCAAGTAAAGTCAAATAATTATAACGGTGATATTAAGCGTCTAAAAATACGTGGATGTACTTAACATTACACACAGCACTTAGAACTTTTTAAATTTGAATTTATTGAAATTCAATGTTTAAACCTTAACGTGCATTTGCACACGCAATTTTATTCTATAAAATGCCATGTATTTTCATAATGTGACTTTAAATAATAAATTCATTCGCTAAAATTTGTACCGTATTAATATAATGAATGCATTTTTTAATTAACGTATCAGAACAAAACGCAACTACATTTATATATACCATGTAAATATAAAATATTCAGTAATTCATTTAAAATTCACTGGCAAGATAGATTTGCAATTCGTATTATAATTATATTTTAGTGCGTGAGATTTACTTGTTTCACACTTATACGATGAAAAAACACTTATATGATGTGATTATCGAAATGCTGTAACTGATGGACACAATAATTATACAAATGAAATTCTCATATTTTAATTTATGTAACAAATTTATGATATTTTATAATACTAATATAAAAGTGATTTGTGTAATTGGCTAGGTATTGCCTAGGTACGTTAATATTATTTTGACGGTTTCATATTTAAATATTGAATGGCTGATTGTTGGTTTGATTTGTTTTTAACACAGTTGTAATAAAGGTACTTTTTTGTGAGATGTCGGTTCTGATTTGAAG
>JABFOX010002475.1:0-11388 GCA_022817665.1 Axea sp. ZL-2020 | reverse complement strand
GCAGAAGTAACGATTTCACTAGCGCCTTAACGCAGGTAAAAACGTCTTTGGACGGGTCTTGAATTAATGATTCAAATCTGAAGACGTTGAAAAACCATCAAGTTATAGAGGTTTTTGTAATCATTCTTTGAATATATTTACTATGCTTTTTAACTTGAACAGTTACATGGTCTTTTTATAAATGAAATTTATGTATATATAATTTTACAGAGCAAAATTGATATTAGAACTACCTAAAAACAACTGCATCAAAATTTATTATTAAAATACATTATACATCCATTTCTATTAATTAAAATTACACTTAATTAACTGTTTTAAATAGTTCATAATATTATTATGGCAATATTATTTAAGCGAAGAAAATTGTTCTAATCAAAGGTAACTTTAAATAATTGGACTGTACAGTTGCACCGAAAGATTAAAATATTATATTCAACACTATATTTTTACCACAGCTATAAAAATTTTTACTCCGTATTGATTTCAGTTTAAAATTCTTTGTTCTGTCTTATTTACGCGCGTAAAATTTTTATACTAGCCTAACAGAAACAAACGTGCACAGAGCTTATGCAAATTGCCAATCTTTATTAAATTTATATAAACCAGGCATTGAAATCACTCATCATACGAATATCTTCATTCTGCGTGTACTTTTTTTCCCCCAAACTTCTCCCCTTTATATCCACACGACCACTTGTGAACTACGAGAATACGTCGCAGTCCATATTTACTTTCTATTCATTTTTAATCATCATTGTTATCTTCTTTTGCTTACGCAGTTACTATTGTCAAACAATTATGCCATCACGAATAGTCACAATTTAATATTTTCATTATTATTATTAAAAACTGATTCTTTTAATAATTGAATGAAACAAAAATAACAGTTCTTTCAGTTGTTTAAACAATATCCTTCAATTTGATAAGTGATTCTTTCTATTTCTGTTGTTACTATACACTATCGATTTCGTTTTGAGACCATAGAAAGAATAGTCTACTTTCAATCTATCTTCATCTTTGAAAGAACGGAACAAATTAAAATTTCTTGTTCTGTAACTTCTGATCCGTTTCTTCGAAGTTGCACCATATGTTATAAGTTATAAACTACTACATTTTTAAAATAGATTAAATTTTGCAATGCAACCTGTGCTCCGTAGCGAATTCTTTTAGTAACAAGTATTTTGTAGTTCATGTAAAGTTGAACTGTACTCACGTTACTATACTGTCGGCCACACCCTCACTACTGAGTAGAAATTGAATTAGGACTCGCAAAGGTCTTGGTAAGGCAATTTTACTTTCACATTGAATCTTGATAACAAATGTGACAATTTTAATCACGCAATTGTTAAAAATCTTTAACAGAATATCATTCGTTACTATGAAAGTATTCATCAACGAATCATCGATTAATAATCAAGAACCAATGTTTTAAAATTAACTGGAAAATATTTAAGAACAATTTTTAAAAAAAGTACATATCTTTATATGTGTGTGTTATTTTTATTTAGTTTGCATTATTGTTGTGTTATTATTATGTCTGTATTTCTTTTTCTAGTTATAACAAATATGTATTAAACAATTATATAGACAACACGTTTTGATGTTACTTTTTCAGTTTATTAAATTTTTTATTGAAACTTAATTATTTAAAACAAACTTTTGAAACGAAATTTTAAATGTATGTATTAATATAAGTGCCCTTCAAAATTTTATAATATATGAAAGCTAAAAAGTGATGTATATTATTATATAAAGAAAGATACAAAAAATATTACATCCAAAAAGATCGAAATTCTGCTCATCTTGACGTCACAGACTACGAATTCGTTTTGATTAGCGTGTGTATTTACTTAATTGAATTAATGCTTTCGTAATTAAACGAGTAAAATCCATTGCATACAGATGTCACGTTTATATTTGCATCAATGTAAATACAGTAGTATACTGTACGGCAATGATTAAAACATTTTAATTCTTTTCTGAATACATTAAAAATCACATTTTTTGTCGGTACAAGTTTTATTGGTTAATATTACATTGTAAAAATTCGTATCAAATTACATTACTGATATCCATGTTACAATGCATTTGGTATAAAATATTAATTCTTGTTTCAATTGAGCACAATAATTTACTGATTATTTGGAAATTAAAAGCACACAGAATACTGCTTTATTAGAATATTAAATTATTTTACACCAAATAGTTTGTATCAGAATTTCAAATTTACAGTTACATTGCTGTAAATTGTATAATATAATTTTTAACTTTCTAAATTTTTTTAGTTTTCAGTGGTAAAAATGTATGAAATTTCAGTCTTATGTATAATTATGTTTTTAGTCATAAAATATTCTTTCAAGATATCGTTTTATTTTGATACATTATTTTTACTTTATAATTACCGTTCGTGTTTATAACACTGAAAACACAACTATAATACACAGAAATTTATTTGAATATAAGCATTGAATAGTATTAAATATATTATAAAAAAATATAAGTATATTATAAAATATTTTTTTTAATAAAAAACTGTATATATTAAAACCAATGTCCATACTATAAACAAAAAAATAAAACAATTATACATAAGAAAAATTTTAACATTAAATTAAATAGAATTTTAAAAATAAAACAATAATTGTAACAAGTTGTTATTATAATATCAATAAAATATACGTACCTAAAAATAGTAAGTTATGTAAAAATAAAATTTATTAGAGTAAAAGAGAATTAATACCCGATTATAAAATATAAGTATTCAAATGAATTAAAATTAGTTTAAGTATAATTAATATTTTAACATAATTGAAACTTAAGATAAATTAATTTTGTTTAGTTTTAATGAATTTAAATAAAAAGATATTTAAACATTCAAAATGTTAGCTTAATAATTTCATATAAGATATTTCTGATAAAATTTTAATCAGCTAATTATCAGATTTGTAAACATATTTTAAATAAATATAACTTTAAAACATTTTGAAGATAATATACTGAAGTATGAAAAATCGAAAGTATTCATAAACTAATTAGAACAACTTTAACGTCAGTTAAAAGATCACATATTTAATTAAATAAATAATAATTTAATAAAAAAAATTATTTTGTGTTTTTTCAAAATAATTCATTTTTGACAGTCTGATTAAAGAATGTTATTTTTATAATAGTACAACAAAAACAGTCTAAGTATTAAATTCATAAGAATAAAACTAATGAATAATAAACGTATATTACGTACTTAAAAATATACGATAATTATGAAATTTTAATAAGTTCAGTAACCTTACTTTTATTTATGAGATTTGACATTAATTTTATATGAAAAGTTCAAAGATAAAGGCATAAATACTAAAAAATCAATAATAATAAATAGAATAATATTATAGATATATTCATGCAATAAACATGTCAAAATATGTCATAAATAGACAAGTAAACAATGTTAAAAACACTTGTTTACAAAAATTTAAAGATACCAAATTACACGTAATATCAAAATATTTATTAAATTATGTATGCAAAATACACATAATCGTGTAATTTTATAATTTATCCAATAAATAAATCTAGTCATTTTAATTGTCTGTTCATAAATGCCTGATGGTTAGGTAAAAAACAACATATTAATAAATAAATAACTAGTTTGAAATCGATCATAAAATAAAAATTATTTATACTTATAAATATTCATGCTGCGAAGAATGCTCACTCTATAGGCAGTTCGTAAAAAATTTGATGAACGAGCGAAATTGTTTGGATAATTTAAAACAATTATTCCACTGTTAATTTATTCAAAATATCTCGCTCAAGTTTAAATTGCTTGTATCTTTGGTCTGTTTCATTAACACTGTAAAGTTTTCACCACGAGCTCATAACTGGACCTATTTGTTGAGTTGTTAACGATGATGGTCCACTAAAATTTCAAAATAAATTATTTCAATAGTTATATTCTTATTTAAACGATTGTAAGAATTAAAATATAAATGTTCGTGTAAACACATATTTATTAACATTTATTATAAAATGGCAATTAAATATAAAAATAAATGTAAATGTTGCATAGAACCTCATAATTAAGTGATTATTTAATTAATATATCTACGCATGCAACTTTCACAAATCAAAATATGCTATGCACTTTATTTATGCAGTATAACATTTACAAATTATTACAATTATTTTAACTTAAAATCGCACACAAAAATAAAACAAATTAAACTTTTAATGCATTTATTCATACTTTATGAATTGTATAAATTGATTATTCATTTTAACTTAGATAACTTTTTTAATGTGTTGTGTAATGTATCGTCAAATATATTAAAGTATTAAATATATTAATTATATAAAAAGTTGTATAAAATTATCATAACAAGAATAAAATTGAATTATTTTTATATTTATTTTATGTTACTATTTTAACTGATTAACAATAAAGATTTATATTTCCTATAACATTTGTAATTAATTTATATAATAAAACATGTATAAACATTTAGAATTAATACCTCCATGCAATCAAAGGATTGAGTCTCTCTGTTAATCGTTGATAATTTCGTTCGAGTTCGCGCTGATAATCGCGTTGATCTGGACCAATAAGATTTTTATTTTTTCTCAATGCGTCAAGACATTTTTTTGAAAAATCTTTAAAGCATAAACGAAGTTTATGCTGAAGTCTTGATGGCTGTTCATTCGATTCTCGCAATCCTGAAAGAAAGACAACAGCGACTTCGGCCGGACCTTGATTTACGGTAGTGCCAATGCAACCTTGAAGCACCATTTGCAGCATTTTTGGATCAGGAGGCTCTTGAGCAGTCGCTGCTGCAAGCTTTACGTACAAATGCATTTGTTAATATTTTACTATTGTAAATAAATTTTATTGATAATTAACATACGTGTTAAACTACTTTACCTCAGCAGTTTTCTTTTGTATATCTTCAATAGCAACTTCGATGGGACACAAAACAATTTGTTTCTTGGCTACAATTAGAATACGAGTTTTCAAATACGGAAAATGAGTTGCTACTGTAAGTATTGTCTTGCGTTTGTACTGTTCTTTCAATTCTCCGTGCGCTTTTCCTCCAGGCGTAAATGGCGTTGCGTAAACAAAACGTTCTGTAAATGAGAAAAGTTATTAACAGATCCAATAGAAAAATGCAACAGCAAGTGTTTCGCCCATTCAGTAATAAACTGTAACTTCATTAATGTAGTGAATGCTATACAATGTGTATTTAAAATGGTAATTTTATTTTTCAAATGACCCATAAATGAGTTCTGTATACAAGAATTATAATTTAATGTTACTTACTAATATTGAAATTTCTATGGAAAATGGTAGGACGATGTCTGAGTTCATGTGGCTCAAAATAAGGTTCTACGTAAGTAATTTGTATGTAAGCTGTATCACTATCTAATTTGCTCGTATCGACGACATTTGAATCTTTAATAATAACTATATTTTCTGTGCCAAATCTTTCAGCGTAGAAGTTTTCTAATCGCGAAAAAATTTCAGGCAGTTTAGTCAAAGTGGGTTCTTTATAAACGAACTCCACATTATCTAAATCTCCAAATCTTGAACCATAAAAGCCAACTCTAAAGTAAGTGCCAAAGACTCGTTTTCCTGCGAGTTGTTCCACTCGTGTATAAGCTTCATGTAATTTTCTGTAAACAATGCAATAACGCAACTAACTTATTAAAATAATCAGTAAAAATTACATGAATTATTTATAATTTATAAAAATAAAATATACATATATGCAAATTAAGATTATTAAAAGCAAACAAGATAGAAAATAAATATAATTACTTATTATTTTCATATTAAGCATTAACAAGTTACATTTGAAGTAAACGGATTATATTTTGAATGTAAACTTAACAAAGCATGATCTTTTTCACATTATAGCGTAACAAAAAGTATGAGTTGAAATTAACTCAATTCAAATGTAATAAAAATGGTAATAAAAAAGTACCCATGAATATTAGCCAATTTTTTATAATCATGAGCTGCTTCGGCAATTGGAAGTAACACTCTGTAAACATCGGGAATTGCTTCGTACATGCCAGCAGTTTGGAAAGAACTAGCTGCGTGTTCCAGTAAACCGGCTAGGCCACTTTCAGAGAAATCGGGTCCCAAACAGAGACCCTCTTCACGACGCGCGAGAACATCATCTCCAACAGCACTTTCTTCAAGTGCATTAGGCGTCACGGGATTCAAAGCCACAGCGCCAATAGGTCTGCCACCGCTACCTGGTTCCAATAAATGTAGATACTCAGCAACCAACGCTGCACTATGCACCAAACACATTGCAGCTTCAGTGTGATTTTTTCGTTCCATGTGTTGTTGCGCCATGTTCGCGAGCCATGTTAGTCTGAGATCTGGCGAACCTTGGTAGCCTTTAGCAATTCTAAATTTACATAAATAGATATTTGTATTTTTATGATAGTAGAGTCATATGTAGTTAAATTTAGAAAAAGTATTTGATTTATAAAATGCCACATATCATACCTATACATCAAATCTAAAAGCATTTCAGGATCTTCTTGAAATTCCTTCATTTTCACGGTGTCAGATAGTATCATATGAAGATTGAACACTAAGTCTTTGACCTGCTCGGGGAAACTCGTTTCGTGTAACTCTGTGTCACGTTCCGAGTAAACCAAAACAGTCTTTAAAGCTCTACGCAGTGCACCTTCATTCGGAGCTCGGCCTCTTCCGACAAGGGACGACAGAGAAGTTGTCACTTGCATTTTAACTCTTGCAAAATTCTATAAATAATATACATGCATATATATATTATAATAAAATGCATAATAATGATATATATGTTGAATTTTTAAAAATAAAACATAATTAGTTGATATATAGTTTTAGTTTTTTGAAAAATAATTTTTAGTATTTAAAAAATTACGAATTTAATAAATCAATTCATTAAATAAAAATTACAAAGCACAAGTAGTAATTTAAAAGCTATAATTTTATATGTGTAAATGTTATCAATATAATATTTAATCTTTGAATAAACAAAATACTTTTTATAATGCGAGAAAGTAATACATTTTATTTCTAAATTCACAATATATAAATGTGCTTAAACGTTATAAGAGATAAATTATGAAATTAATGTTTTAAAGCATAAACCGAGAAAAGAGTTACATGAAAATCTATCTACAATTTAATATCTTAATAAGAACAAAATATAAAAATACCCCTGTTTAAAATTCAAATAAAAAAACTTACATTCCCAACTTCAAAATTTTGTCTCATAAGAAGATAAAGACTTGCAGCTGCGTGGCTCCTTACAGCACTTAAAGGTGAGCTACATCTCGTAAGAAGAGTCAAACATAAATCCCCGCATCGTTCACTTTCTTCATCGAATAATGCACTGTGGTATTTAAATACTAAGGCGCGTTGCGTATTAAACAAATGCTGCAATACAGATGTACTTTGGTTTCTCGCTAATGCTCTTAAAAGTACCTTCAAAACTGCTCCTACTACTACTCCTATACATTAAAAACATCATTAATAGCATTTCCAAATCAATTTAAAATTTACTTGTACGATAATGTGTCATTCATCATAATTTTATAACGAAGTTAACATAAAGTAGTATTTATAGTAAAACGTTTAACATGTATTGCAATAAAGCAGAGCTTGTGATTCATTTATATAAATGTATGCAGTGTTAAAATATGTTATTAGTAAATTAATTTTGTATATAATTGCAATGTGCAATTTTTAATGAATTTTCTATTTATATATATTGCGTAATAAAAAATTTTACCTCCACCACCATCAGCTTGTACAAGGCATTCCAGCGTATCTAAAACAACTAATGAAGCTTCTGCCGCTAAAGCGCCCTCTATGTGAGCTTCTTGTTCTACAGCCCTCCCTTCTGGTTGTTCACTTGTTCTAAAAACACACACATAATATTAGTATAATTATTATAATATTTTTATCGTCGTAACTAAAGGGCTTTACGTACTTTACTTCCGTCTTTATTTTTAAAAATAGTAGTTGATTTACCATTAAAAAATTAAATTAATATGCTTCGTTATACAACTTTAAGTATATAGAAATATGACAAATATTAAAAATATTAGTGTTAACTGCCGATTTACTTTTATCAAATTGAATCACTTATTTCCCTATTGTAATGTCTCTTCAACAACTTTCTACTGCATTTGTGATGTGAAAACTACAATTCCTTTTTTTAATAAAGAGAGTGACTGTATTTTAGTTCATTCTTTTTTACCTGTGATATACTGAAATAATTAACAAAACTATCATCCATTAAAAGATTAGAAACGACAAATACAAAATGTGTCACATATCTTATTGAATTTTATTAAATTAATCCAAAATACATAGAAACCGTTTTTGTGAGAAAACGAATGGAAAAAGTAAAACAAAGTAGTAATCATTTTAAAACATCAAAGCAGCAATAAGACAATATATTTGTAATATTACTTCAATAATATTTAACAAACAATAAGGTCTTTTAAACGTACCTAAAAACAACCTTTTTAACAATATATTTAATAAATGAATTACACACCGACACAAACAATCTCAACTTTGCACATCAAACGTGAAAGATGACATTTAACTTAATACTTTTAAACTTGCGCACAAAGCAAATACATTATATTATACAATCTGAATGTTTTTCTTAATTTCCCACCGAATCGCGAAACTTTCATTATAATCATTACTCTTGTCAAGTAACGTTTTATTATATTATGTACATTTTATATTAAGTTTAATTTCAGAATATAACTATTTGTGCTTTAAACAGTATTATATTAATTACTACTCCTTAACTACGTCCACTGATACAACTGGTGCATTCAAAATGAGTGTTATTATAATTAAAAAATATACATCCTTTATTTACACATGACTAATAATTCCTCCATGAGAGGAAAATAATTTTCTATGCGGATGCCACCTTGCGCGTGGACAATTCTTTTTCGACCAAGCCTGATCCAGTGCGACAGACAATAGTATTATGTTATACGTATACATAAATATATATATAAAACACTGAAAGTATACATATATTAATCGAATTAAAATTAAAAATAACCCAATTAGCAAATGATTAACGTATACGGCAAAAAAGACAAATTGAAATCAGTCTGTATAATTATCGTCATTGGTTCCCGGCAATAAAGGCGTTCTATTATCGTGTAGTGCATGAATTGAACACGTTCGACGGAAGGTTTCTATTATACGGTGCTTTTTTGTGAATTGCGCACATTGGAAGCGTATTTTTGTGCGTATTTATTGTGACGCGTTCGATTCTGCACGCTCGTTATTGTGCATCGTATCTTTTATGAAACGGTCGATTGTGCAAATTGCACAATTGCGTGTTTCGTGAAAACGACATTGCAGACGAAGAAACGTAATTAAAAGCGACAAATATCGGCGCTGCAAACAATGGACTCGAAACTCGGGATCTTCGACGTCGATTCAGCAGGTGCTTGGAAAAACCAGTTAAGTCGTGTTTGCGAACTTTCGGGATATTGACGTTGGAATAATTGAAAAGACTTGTGCTGCGCGCGAAATAATTATTTATAACATTTAATAACCGCGCACCGATAGGGACATTTAAACGCAAAACGCGTTTGAATCAAGTTAACTGGTAAAAGTCAGCACCGTTTCAACATCATTGTTAATCGCGCGAATCATTCGCGCCTGATTAAGCGACGTTTCTGATAGGCATGCTGATCCAATTATGCATGCTTCTGATTCATGGATGGGGCTGACTTTCAATAAAATGTCAAACAAGTATCCATTCGTGCCCCGAAATGAACGGGAGTAAATAAAAGCGAACGAAAGTAAATCTAAAGAGTAATTGCGAGTTTTTCATTTAATTAATTAGTTTGTTTTCTGACTTAATGTAACAATACAACCGTTAGTTTTGTTAGTTTCAAATTAAGTACGCGCAACTAATTCCAAACAAACGGGGTTCTACTTTTCGAGAATTAGTTCAGTTAGTTCTAAAACGAGCACGCGTAACTAATTCCACGCTAATCGAGTTCAGTTTCTGAAATCTTTCAAAACTCTTGTTATGAACTCTGCGCAGATGATAATGTTTTTCAACTCTATTGTTTAGCACTTTTATTCGAGTAATGCAGACGTAATGAAACTCTATACTATACTTCATTCTAAAACTCATTCTTTCATATATTATACTTTGTTTAAACATTAATTCAATATGTGAAATAATTGAAGCTCGGCCACTATTATGATTAATTACGTGTTTATAATTTATTGTTTAAACTGTTTAAAAAGGTCCGTGTTTGAATAATTAACAAACGGTTTAAATTTGTTGACAGTTGCTTTGGCACGAAATGATTAAATTATGTTATTAAATATAAAGAATGTTGATTTGATCAAATTTATAATTAAAATTTGATAGGAAATGTATCCGAATAAAACTTTAAAAAGATACTTATTTTTCTTGTAAACATTTTATATGTATTTAACTCAATCTTCAGATTAATTCATTGTTTTGTCATTTTAATGCTTTCGATTTAGTAACGTGGGTCTTTTTAATTTTGAATGGATTGAATTGGCTTTATAATTCATTGATCATTGAAATCAATAAACCAGCACACGTAATTATGTATCAGTAATTTTGTTTGAATTGAATAAAATGCTATTAAATTTTGTTTAAATAACTGCATTATTTGAACGAGTTTCAGAACAAAAAAAAATCAGTTTTTAAATACTTAAACGTATTGTGAAAACTGAGAATATGAAAATTGAGACTGTGAAAATTTATGCATATACAAAAATAATGTATATAAAGTAAAAGATTGAATTTTCCATTTAACGAAACAAAGTCCTATTTACATTAATTATACCACTTTGTCTGACAAAATCAATAATACAGTTCCTTTTTATACAACTCGTGTAAAAAATATTCCTTTTATCATGTATATTTTTCCGTATTACATATTAAATAAACTGTCTTCTTTATGTAAAATTAAATTAATGTATACATAGTTGTAGTAAAAAGAAATACATTATTTTTGCATGAAATTGAAGGCTTTATTTAGCATAGTCAGAATAATTTTGATTATTTATTGGTTATTTATGTCCGATTTTGGTTAAATATGCACCGTTTTGTACGATGACTTGTTGCCATTTTGAAGGTAATTCCATTATGCCTCTTTTATATACTCTCGTCTCTATTGATAAAAAACTGGAATAATCAATTTTCACAAGCTCTTCTCTTCAGGCGAATTTTTCATCAGCAAAAGCATTCGCCATAGACAGGAATAGGTGGTATCCAGTAACACTTGGTGCCAAATCCGGAATGTAAGGTGAATGTAAAAGAACCTTCCAACCAAGCTCCTGGTGCTTCTGAC
>JABFOX010002474.1:0-11388 GCA_022817665.1 Axea sp. ZL-2020 | reverse complement strand
TATTCCAATTAAATTGGTGACAAATGATTCAAAATGTTAGAAAGAGGAAACTAGATAGAAAAAGGTTAGATAATTCTTATAGAAAAATTACACAATTATTGGTATGTAGTAAAATTATTAGTATGCACGGTGGTATATAATTTCGTTTAAAAAAAAATACAGTTGTTTTAAACTTGTCTACAAAAATGTATTGTTCGTACATTTTTAAGCAAAAACAACAGCAGTAACTTAAAATCATATAAAATTTGTGGTACTGAGAAGATTTTAAATTTAAGAAGAATCTAAATACGTATTCTTTTTTCTGTATGAAAAGTTTGGCATATAATTGAAAATATCCCTGTTTTTTGGCACTGATATCAATCAACCATTCCAAGATCATAATTTGGATTTTTCTTTTTTATTTCTGCACTTTTATTTTTAGTCTTTTTCTGCTTTTCATCCTCGTGCGTTCAGTGTTTCTATTTAATTCTTCGTAATCGGCTTCAATCGGTATTGTTTTTGTTGCATTTTTTCAGAAACTTTAAATGAATTTTCTTTGTAATATTTAAACAATTATTAGATAGACCACTGAAAGACGATCTTTTCCACGTGAAACGTTTCACGCGTTAGGCTAATATCAAGGTTTTAAGTTGGAGCACGCGTTACATTTTTTTATTATTATTATTAATATTACTTTTATGCTTTTGGAAGTCATATTTAATAAATATTCAAAAGGCAGGGATTTCAATACAACAGAAGTCATACACAATAATACAGATTGCTTTTGAAATATCGCGATGTCACAAAATTATATTTTTAGAATACTACACGAATATTTTGTGTTATTCGGGAAATCTCATGCAGCGAATACGAAACATATATATGCCAATTCCGTTTAATAATTTTTATTTTTCTGTTTTAATAAGAATCCGGAAATCAAAATTTGCAGACTATATCTGTATTTTAAGATGCATCAACATTAATTTTCAACGAAAGTTAAACATTGAAATAAAAGACACAATAGTCCAAAATTTAAATAAAGCATTTTTTTGGATGAAGCAACATAGTTAAGATTAAAGGTACTCCTTCATCCTTAAAACCATCCCTAAATATATAAAGAATTTATTTACAAATAATGTCATCTTGTAACTTTATACAACTGCACTTAAACATAAAGTGATCGAATGCACATCGAAGGTTTTGGGTCTCCATTTCTAGACTGCAACCCTAAAACTTTAACACTGTTCTAAAATATAAAGAAATGGTTTTAAGCAATGTCTCTTTTTTAAATTTAAGCAATTGCATTAATAAATCATTCAGATATATTTTCAACGATGGAATTTCGCTTTTATAAATAATAAAAGCCACTCAAAATAATAACTCACCTAAGAGTTGGATTAGCAATTTCTTACAATCGAAATAATTAGGAGCACAAATTAAGATTATAATACATAATTTCTTACAACTCTTTTTTGTACAATTATTTTACCTCGCTTAAAAATAGTATTCATTTAGTATTGATTTCAATTTCGTGGTAATTCGATAAAAGTTCGATGTTCGATTTTCGTTGGAAATGAACATTGCAACTTTCAATCAATTATTTTAAATCCATTTAAGGTAGCAAAATATAACCGTCGATCTATGAAAAGTATGAGAGACACTATCTGAAGATTTGTGTTATTTTGGATATCGTTATACATATGTTATTTTGGACATTTGAAAAGAGTGACGTCATAACAAGTGGATCTCCACTTTAAGTTGTCACTCGACGCATGTCACTTGTGCATAGACCACAATTATAAAATGTATTTAATTTGTACAATTTACAATTCATTATTGTCAAATTTTCTTTCCACTGTTGTCAAACTGCAATTAATTCGAACAATAATTAACATTGTTTAAAGTAGTGTTGTGTGCATGTGTGTTTATTGCAGATTTCCTTCAAGCTCTCTTCGAATCGGAGACCTTATTTTATTTTAAATGTATTGTAATTATATCTTACTTTTTTTATAATAAAAATATTGTGTAATTTAAATTCAACATGTCTCTGAATTATTTAATAACTTGTGTCTGTGTCGTTTTTTATTCAGCGAGCTATTGAATTGTTTAAGTTGCACTTTGTATAATACAATTTTTGATGTTCAACGTGTGTATTGAATATTGCATATTATCAGATTGTAATATAATTAATTGCCATAAAATTAAGAATTCTAATTCGTTTAGTAAAATTACAATAATAATAATTAATTAATTAGATCTGTAAATCAGTGTCTGATTTCAAACTAATGAGCACCTTACGTGGGTTTAAACCCTAACATGTTAGATATATTTATAAAATGTTAATTATTGATTGCCAAAATTAACGTTTTAAATATGTAAATTAATTGATTCAGTTGATGGATTATAACGTTGTCATATCGTTACAATTATAATTCAAATGAATATAAACTTTTTAAGAAAGGATGCTTGAGATATTATTTTTGGTTTGTTATTTTACCAAATGTCGTATTAAATGTGATATTAATATGATTTATTTATTTACACACGGAGAATTCCGTCCAAATAAATGATCATACCGTACGAACAAAGATGTGTCGTTATCATCAGTATACGTTTATTTAATGTAAACATCTTTTATGATTAACATCGAATTAATAAAGCCAGTTCACTTCTGCTAACTATACCAGTCTAAGTAAAGTATTTTTGTCATTTCAAACACAATGAAGGGTTCAGTTCAATCAGAATCAGTAAAATCAGAAATAACAAAATATTTATTAATTTCATTAAATTAATCAATTAAATGAAATAATTTCCTCAGTTACGAGTAAAGAAATACATTTTTATATTACATTAAATGTGTAACCAACTGAACGTATATTTGATTCAAGTTTTAGTTCATCTTATTACAAATCCGCTAATGCAAAGAATGATCTGCTATAACCTCGAAAGTGTGAGCATACAAGTTAGCTTTAATTACAGTTTTCTTAAATATTATCCTTGAATTTATATCATTTGTACAAACTTTATATTTCTGACTTCTTTGAATGATTTTTATATCGAATTGTCGGAATTACAGCGATAACTGAAAACAACTGTCTTAAATAGAATTTGATAGAATTTTAACTATACATGTAACATTTATCGAATTAATTTTATCTTTCCTATTAAAAAATAGTCTTATGATTTAAAACTTCTTCAGAATATAATTATTGTAAATATAATTATATATTTATTTAATTTATAAATACAAAAATTCAGCTTTTTTTAAATATAAAAAATAATGCCGATTTATAGGTCATAAATTCAAATGTAAATTATTCGATAATGCAATAGTTATTTCATATTAATGTTATATATATAGACAGAAGTATATTTTTACTTACTTTTAATCAGATCATATTTATTTCATAAATTTACACTGTATTGTAATAACAAAAATAACTACCTTCAAATTAATATCCAAAATCGCCACTAAAACGATTCCATTATTACTTTTCGCGTAGTTCTTATGAGTCGCACGTGTAGCGCTGCACAAGCATAGTAATGATAAATTTAACTACACTGTAAGGTTGAAACGAAGTACAATTAATATTTATAAATCAAACAAATAATATAATATTGTAATAAATATTCCCAATTTTTCCATAACTAAGCACCTCAAACATAATATTGTTGATCAAATAAACTGGTTGTATTAACTCAATCATTTTTTCTTTAATGTGACAACAGTAAAATAAACGCACTAGTGTAATTATCATAAGTTATTCAATTCTTTGTATGCAGCTTTTATGCAAATAAATCTGTTTTGGTTTCAACTTTTTATTCAAAACATTACTGAGTGAGTGTAATTTCTATATTACAGAAGTTTGTATCTTCAAACAGTAAATTGCAACGAATAAAAAACTCGATATATTTTCAGTGTAATATAACAAAATATAATATTCCACATAAATTCTCTTTACTTTAGTCAACAAAATAATATTTTTACCATAAAGAGAATTTGTCATACAAATTATGCTTAATATCAAGAATATATCCTAATTTGGAAATTTCTTGGAATTCAGTGTTTGAAATTTCATGTGCATAAAAGACTCGGTCGATTTCTATATATATGTGTGTATATGTGCATTGCACAAATGCAAACTAATAAAACATTGCATCAAACTAAATAGAATTTAAAAATTGTGTACTTCATTCAAGTAATAATTATTCAAAAATGTATTGTCCTAAAGAACAACAATTACTTAAATCAGCAATCACAAAATTTTGGCCGATTCTGTATAGGAATAGACCGAGTCTTTTATGCACATAAAATTTCAAACACTGAGCTCATATTAATTTTAGTCTTTTTTTTTCTTATAACATTGCTATTCTTCATGACTGATACGTTATTGATAAATTGATTATATTTAATGTATAAATTGATGGCTAGAAATAATAACAAGTTTAGTGTTATTATCAAAATACATTTCCTTACAAATGTTACATTGCAATTTCAAAATAATTAATTAAAACATTCCTAAGAATACATAATTTCAAATGTATTAATTTTGCATAATACTCTGAAGATCGTCATACATATAAATTATTTTATTAAGGCAAATGCTATGCAGGTTTCAACTCGGAAATGACGTAACCTTACTTTGTGAAATGTAGTTAATTTAAAAATTATAATAATATTGTCAGACTTGTTTCTGAGCAAATAAGTCATTGCAAAGAATTTTTTAATTAAGCATTAACTGTTAGATGTGTTTGCAGTAGTAATATTAATATACTTTTGATCAAATCGTCAAGTTTTACCAAACAATTTTGCATTGATATTTCTTCAAAGACAAAAATCGATAAAGGAAACCACATAGGAATTCATGTAAAAATCCCGATAGAAGAATTATAAGTGGCCACCTACACAAATTCCTATGCAAAATTAACAAATTAGTATTTCTATCGCACACAATTTGTTGTAACATAGTTTCTATTTTATTTTAGCAGTAATAGCGAACAATTTAATTATATTATTACAAATAAATATTTCATTTAAAAAAACGCCATTACTGCGATTTTGATTTAATCATAAAAGAACGTTTCTTTTCAACTTGTAAACCGTTTTTACTTTGTATTGTTCGATTTCATGTCAAACTGTATTAATATATTCTAATTTTACGTGATCATTTGCAATAATGAATTTGTAGTGACTATGGGGCCAGTACTAATTCGATACGAAAATACAATATTTTAAACATTTTCGAACTAAGTCATAATAACGTGTGAATAATGTTTCAGGAACGAAAAATTCAATATTGAAACTGTAAATTGTACTAAGCAAAATAAAATTTCACTTTTTAGTACATTTTTTGTTGATATTGAACTACTCGTAGACGAAATAAATTTCATTCCAAAGTATTATATAAAATTGTTAAATTTTCTAAAAAAATGTCTAATGTGGATATAAAGTAAACAATCGTATATAATATGAAATACATTGCTTTAGCTTTACCAAGACTTATTTTATTACATTTTTTTCTCTGTATGAGAAAATAATAAATAATGAACGATACTCTGTGATTATTGTATGAATCGTCTATGGTTCAATTTAATTAATGCACTCAGAATTCCATTAAAAATTTATTTACAATATTCATAGTATATTTAATTTACCATTATTTAAAACTAAACAAAAAGTCATGCACGAATATTTCTAGAGTATCCAACGTCGAGAATTTCTTGCAAAATTATAATAC
This sequence comes from Axea sp. ZL-2020, assembly GCA_022817665.1. Lineage (NCBI taxonomy): Eukaryota > Metazoa > Arthropoda > Insecta > Hymenoptera > Scelionidae > Axea > Axea sp. ZL-2020. The sequence continues at coordinate 5,671 of JABFOX010002474.1, read as the reverse complement.
AAAATATTTTAGTGGCGTTGTACAGAGTATTTTATGTATTGATTCTTAAATGGTACCGGAGTCTACTCGTCTGTGGGCTGAGTCGGTAATGCAACTCTGCTATCAGTCTGAATATTTTACGGAATATGTTTTATTTAAATTATTACGATAAATAATTTAAGCAAAATCGTCCGAAAATAGATATATTAAGCTGACGTAATTACTACAACGCGAATCAATAAACTATTTATAGCGATTTGATGATAATTAATTGTACAAAAAATAAAATTTGTCCATTTTTTATAGTTAAACATATATACATAAGAACGTAAGAATTTAACAAGTTTTATTATTTTATTATTTCACATTATTAATCGATTGATTCAATTAGTTTAATATATATCGGCATTTTTTGGCGTAATTAACCTTTTTCAACCATTATACTATTATTTATTGTTTATTTGACGCTTTTCGATCTTTTACGGTCCTCTTCAAAAATATTTTGTTTATATTTTTTGTCGAACTATTACATATTTTATCGTAGTGTGTTTTATTTTATTTATCCTTTTATTTAATTGTTATTAAAACTCATATTGTGTCTATGATACAAATAATTATAAATTTTTACAAAAATTAAAAAAATGACAATATATGAACAAGGTTTAATTATATTAAGTAGAACTGACGAGTAAAGTTTTATTTTAAATTACCAAAACTAATAGAAGAATAAGATAGTGTCATATCATACATGTAATTTTTACACTAACGTCGTTTTTGACAAGTTACTTTAGTCAACTTGACTTTAACGTTAAAAATTATACGTAGGATCAAACAACTGTTGATAAAAGAACTAGATGCTTGTGTTATCATTTTTAAAACTTCAAGTAAAAATTATATTTCGCCACACTGAGAAAAAATTCAGTTGTGCCAACCGAACGCCACTCGTGGAAGTTATATATTGTTTTGTTCTTTATTTTAATTTGTTTTTTGTTGAAATGGAATAACTTAAAGCAAACACAGTGCGTTGTTAGTATGAGACTAATAAATTTCGTACTGTTTTGACAATCACATAAGTTTGTGTAAAGTCATCTCTTTATTCTAAATGTAATGTATGATTGTGTTAAATAAAGTGTTTCATAAAACAAACCATGTTTCCTAAGTTACGAGCAAACAAATAAATTTTGTCTGTGACCAACTGAACGTGTATTTGAATCAAGTTTTGGATTATCTTATTACGAATCTGCTAATGTAAAGGAAGATTTGCAATAATCTCAACAGTGTGATTATGGAATTAAGCAGTTATTAAAATAGTATTCAATAGCAATGCGATGTTGTTTCAGTAAAAATGAAACAGACAAAAAGAAATAAAAAATCTGTCATTTCCATTCATTGACAGGCAAAAGTATAAATATATGTTCTTATGCAAAGTTAATGCAATGTCCCAAATTTGACGCAAGCTTTGAATTTTGTGCCATTTATGCACTATCTTGTTACTGATAAAAAGAAGAAGATCCTACTAGAGTTAACAGTTCAGAGTTAATAAGAATGGAGCACTACACAAAGAACAACGCGTCTTCATTTCTAAATATTTGAAAATTAATAAAAGTTTGTCAACTAAAGTTCGCAACTTTCACAGAAAATATCATTGGAATAATGATTTATATTCTTTAACTACGAAAAATTAATTAAAAAATTCAAAGAGACGGGATCAATTAGTGAGCTTAAACACTTTGGTTACTCAGTACAGAGCATCGAAGCAGTTCGTGAGAGCGATGGTGGAAATCCAGGAACATCAATTCGGTACCGTGGTCAAGAAGTGGATATTTCAAGATGCTCTCTATAACGTATTTTTTCGAAAAATTTGCATCTTCATGCTTACAGAGTTCAATTGACTCAAAGTACTGAAACCTACTGACCACGCAGTGCGTAGAAAGTTTTTTGAATGGATTATGGAACAACAACAAGTGGATGCTGATTTTTCAAACAAAATCATCATCAGCGATGAAGCTTATTTTAATATCGATGGCTTCGTTGAATGACAGAATTATCGTATTAGAGGTTCAGAAAATCCATGAGTAACTATTGAGAAATCCAGAACATGTCTCTGTTTGGTGCGGATTTTGAGCAAGAAGCATCACGACATGATAACCCAGCCTTTTGTGCTCAAATAGCAAGTGGTTTCAACAAGATTGTATCACATGTCGTACAGTTCGAGAAACGATTCAATTATTGCATGAAATATTTCGCATTGGATCATGCGATTTAGCACCATTAGATTTTTTTGTTGAGTTTTTTCGAAGCCTAAGATTTAAGCTAACAAATATACGACTACCCCGGTTTGAAAAAAGAAATTAAGTGTTGTATCAACGAAATTCATTTACATTTATGCAAAACGATATTCAAAAATTTCGACGAAAACTTGCGCATGTGCTAGTAAAGACATCGAGATTATTTATCCAATATACTATTCCACACATAATCTTATATTACTATATACATTATAAATCAGGGAAAAATTTACAATTGTTAATTAAAAACCCGCGTTTTCTACCAAAAGTACTTCATGCTTGAATTTTGCAACGATTTTAAGTAATCAATTCCAATTCAGTATGCAGTCAAGTTCAAGTATTGACGAAGCAAAGTCAAGGTTAACGGGAAGCAAACGTTAAGCGAGTTGAAGTTAGGTCGAAGTTGAACTGGAAAAAGATCATAAGTTCACTTCAGACTCTCACCGCACAACTCTCTGCTGTGTTCAAAGCAATCTGTCCTTTTACATACCGACTGAGTCATATAAAATATTGAACCCAGACGAAAAAAATTATACATTATTTTTAAACAACCCATATAAAACAAATAATAACTATTTCGTAATATAATTGTTGGTCATTTAAATAAACATAATTAGCAACACTTAAATTTGCTTTTAAACTATTTTATGCAAATTAAAAGTCAATAATGAGACACGAGCAATTAGACAATACCACTGTTGTGTGTCATATGATTAATGGACATATAAAAAATAATACAAACCATGGAAAGGATTTTAAAAATTTTGAAATTATTCGCGTTAGAATTTATGGTCTTAAGTCATATGATAAAGCTTTGCAATGGCACAATTAAAATTTAAAATTGATTAAATTAACTGAATAAAATCAAAGACTGTTTTAGAAATTTCAAAAATGAATGAAAGTTATAAGTATCGCAATTAAATTAATAATTGCAAAGAAAAGCATGTTTTACATAAGTTTGTTTTATTGTAAAACGCATATTTACCGTCAACCATGTAAAACAACTCAAAGTGCAATTTTTGAATATTAATGAAAATTTATTTTCTTGTGCTCTTTGCTCATAAATTACTATATAATATTCAAACTGATACTTGAAAAATAAAAAGAAAATGTTTTAAAACATAACGTAATTTAGAAACTAATTTACTTTATTAATTACACGAATTCATCCACTAATTTATCATTAAAAATGAATGCACGTATTAAATTGAACCAGTTAACTTCAGTTCATTATTTAGTACATTCTGTCAAATAAAATACTGATACTTTGATATTAATGTGTTATGTTTTAACATGGTATTTAATCCATAATTTATTTACAACGTTATACTCACACATACATACATTATAATGAAATACATAACGTAGTTAATTTTAAATACGGTTCATCATTATCAAATTCAATTCAACGTCAAATTCATGCGTATTTTTTCTTATTAAGAAATGAGATCAAGACATATGTTTTTAATATGTTGCGAGTGATACTTTGCAAAATATACTTATGTATATATTTTACCTAAAGACATTTAGTAGTACTTTAACATTTAATATAGCATTTAATAACTGTCAATAACAATAACTAAATATATAACTTTTTTACTTAGTCTTGTATTCTTATATTTATAAAAAAATTATTCTAATTCTTATGTGACATATTCTTATTTAGTTTATTTAAATAGTTTATTATAATTTCGTCTAAAATTATATTTTTTAACCCCTTTGCAAAGAAGTGCATTAACAGTATATAATCAGTTTATTAAAAATCAAAACCCACTGAGATTTGATTGATTACATTTTAAAGCAGCAAGTAAAACTACTGACAACTGACCAAAGCCCGGATCTGTGTTGTCTCGAAGATTAAAAAGTCCTCGATAGGGACAGCTTTGAAGCGTATGGCTATTTTTAATTAAACTTAAATCATAAATTGAAAATTTAATAAAAAAAGTCTTACTTATAATTACATTTTTCCGCACGCAGTCTTGCATAAAAAAATTGGTAATTATTCGTTACCCCCCCCCCAGCTTCGCCAACAAATACATGTTTTCGTTGCAGTTTTTGATGCTGATTGCAAATCTGGACATATTTCGCGTCGGTCTTAAACCGTTCTCGAGACATTCAAGATTTTTGGTCCAGGATTCGCAACTTCCGGGTAACCCCCCCCTGCCCCAACATGGGTTGACAATATAAGAGATCAGTGCAGTTTTTCAAGCATATTGCGAATCGGCAAGCATGTCGCGGCGGTCTCAAGTCTTTCTCGAGATATTCGAAATTTTCGGTTCAGGTCGCGCAGCATTAGGCTGATTATTCGTGCTGCATAATATGCTGCACAACTGTATGTTTGCGGTGCATTTTTTAATTTTTTAATGTTAATAAACTATTTTTACATTAATTGTAATTTAATTTAATACTTGAGCAAATAATAAAGACTACTTACGGTCTCGAAAATGAACAAAAGTCACTGACTGCTATGAAAGAAGTAGTTCCCTATGAAAAAGAAAAGATTCATTAGATATTGATTTAAAACGATAGTTCTAAACGTATAATTTATATAAATTATTAAAAAATAAAGAGAAAATATATGGTAACAAATTTTAAAACTGATAATATATTCCAAATATAGTATAAACTAAAATAATAATAAAATAATTGACGACAACGGTTTAATGCTAATAAATTTTAGTGGAAGAAATTTTCTAAGTTGCACCAATGTCCGTCTCCATGTTTCAATTTTTTTTTTTTTTTTTTTTTTTTTTCGAAACTGCTCGTTTGTGATAACATTATAATACAGCAAATTTTAAATTTGCATTACAGCGAAATGTTAATGTTTGAAAAACAGCTATATTTTATTACCCGATAGAAGGCTTATAATGAAGTACAGTTTTGGAAATAAATAATGAACCTCAATAAAAATACAAACATCGTTCGATACATTTGCTTAACTGCTAGCTTTAGCATGCGTCAGAGTTGTCAGAAAATATTGCAGTATGCTAATATTTACAGTACAATCAAAATGCCTATTTTACATTTTTTAATTATAATTTTACAGTTAAAAAAATTTTTTTTCATTCGTCCCACTTTCGACGTAGCAATGTTGATCCACGTAAAAATATTTCAAAATGTATTAGACACTTGAAGTTCTTGACATTCCGCTAAATGGATGCATTTGAAAGAAACAACAAAAATGCAAGTAACAGAGAAATAATGCCCGATAATGAAAATGAAAAATGATCATTCATTGGCGAATTTCGTCTGTTATTCTTTGCAAGTTCATCGTATCCGTAATCGAGTCAATTTTAAAGCATTCTACGAAATTGCTCTACATTGATTCGTATCTTTAGTCGTATCAAATCGATATAGAAAATCTGATTCAAAGCCGGATAATAAATCATTCTTGCACTTTCTCC
>JABFOX010002473.1:0-11388 GCA_022817665.1 Axea sp. ZL-2020 | reverse complement strand
ATTAAATTAAATTATAATATTATTATTAAAAGTTGTTTTTATATTATGACATTTAAAAGTGTTTGTACATTTATATTTAATTTGCTTAATGTACGGAATTACTGTTATTGTTATATATGCTGTTATTAATTTTATTCTGTTTATTATGCTTGTTGTTTAATCTGCGATTTATATATTTTTCTATAAAATGTTTAGGGAATTATTATTCACAAGATTAGAGAATTTTTGACTGATAATAGATGAGCTTTTATTTAACTCTCCATACGCCCCGTTTGGCCCTTTTCAATAACGTTATTCATATTAGTTATATAAATTAATTTTTTATCATATTAGTTAATTATTCACACAAATAGTTAATCATATTAGTTATATAAAATATTAAAAAAAAACAGTCTTAAATTCTTAAAAACAATTCTTTGAGACTTCATCACAATTGCTGATTATCGCTGTTGAATGTTAAATTTTATCTTTACATTATTTCATCATTGATTTCATACTAATTATTTATTCATATCATTAAATCTCTCGAATTATTAACCAAATTCGTGTAAAAAAAGATAACTTTTATTTAAAACTATATTATAATATAAAATCGTTGTCAGCGGAAGACTGTGCATTATAAATGGATTTTTAATTGTGCAATGATGCGAGCAGGTTACAAAATATTTAATGTTGCACATTAATATACAATAATTAATGTTGCAAATATGTTATGCCTCACTAAGAAAACCTTTCCTTGAATATTAATAAAATGTCAATAAAAATACAATATAAACGTTTTATAGATACTCGTGCTCGTTGATTCGACCGTCGTTTAGACTACAGAACTTAATTTTAATGCTCCTATTAAAGTAACAAGCTCGCATTTTGTAATGAATATAAATGACCTATATATTATTTAAATAGGTATACATGGTTGACTAAATAATAGTAAACGATATCAACATATTGATAAATAACGCAGCCACTGATCTCAACCCGAACGTGAAGATAGCTTTGAAATTTTCAGAAATCTCCTCCTCCTTTTTTTTTATACAAATTTCATCCACGTTCGTCCGTAACATTTTTTCGACTCCAGATAAATAGCGCTGCCGTTTCAAACATCAAACTTCATGGCTATTTCAATTAAATCTCTTCCAGTCTATAAATGTCTCGTTTTGAATTTGAATTTTCGGATGAAAAATCCTATTTTCTTTTAGCTTCGCGTTGCACCGTAACATTCATTTTGGTCTGCAATATTTCTGCAATTTTTTAACGAATGGCAATGACATTGCAAAAGTAAACATTCGTTACTGTAAGAGTTAACTTCTGGTTGTACAATTATTAAAATTATATTGCACTTCTTTAATTTTGCTGTGAGGTAGATGCGAAAACTACCATCCACTTATGGTTGTTCTTGTCGTTGTTGTTCTTAGAGTTATTTTTATTATTATTGTTGTGGTTTTTATAATTATTATTATATTTGTTGTTGTTTTTGTTCTATTTATTATTATTGTTGTTATCTTTGTTCTTGTTGTTGTTTTTATTATTATTATTGCTCTTGCAGTTATTGTTCTTATTATTGTTGTTGTTGTGCCTGTTATGTTGTTCTTATGCTGTAGTCCTATCAGGACTTTCGAATAATCGTTCTTAATAAATTCCAAAAATAATGGAGAAGCTCGAAAATGAACAAACGAACTTTCTTTTCGTCGATAACATTTTGTTATCGAATAACATTATGCAGAATTCAAAACTAGTCTTAAGGATGATTTTATTTCTCCCCGTGGTATATTGCTATGCTTCTTAATAATCTGAAATCTCTTCTCAACACCATTCATATCCAATGTAATTAAAATGTTGGTGAAAAGTAAACATTTTTAATACCATTAATAAATTATCCATAATCAATTAGCTGCAGTGCTGCAATCGTCGAATTTCGTAATGATGTAAAAAGTTTCTCGTACAGCAAAAATTTAGAACGTAACTGGACAACCTTTTGGACTGTTTCAGTTTACATCTTAATATATTTTTAAAAACATCTTCATGTTACTCATCAAAAAAAAAAAAAAAATAAATAAATAATAATAATAATATAAAATTAATCTTTTTAGAGCTATGAAAGTAATTTCGTAACTTTCAAGCCAATAAGTAACTAAAAATGAAAACTCATGTTTAAATGGAGAAAAATATACACTTTTTAAGCAAGTATGGATCATTCAGTATATATTATTAATCATTCATGAACAATTAATGGAGCAATGAATTTTGCATAGGCTAATTATATTGTAATAAATAAGTTATTAATACCAATATTTAAGATTTATACGAAAACGTAAATCACGAGTATCATTCTTTTTTTTTGATTTTCCACTTATGTTGTAATCTAAATTGTACAATATAAATCGTAACACAAATAAGTACAAATATGTTACAAAATGTCGTTAGTTTTATAAAATCAATTTAATTTGGATTATACAATTATTATCTGATTTTGATGCAACTGATAACATTATGGGTAATATATGCCGTGTAAATAATTTCATTAAAATTAATCGATAGGAATTTCAAAAGCTATTAAAATAATAGCCGATTGACAAAATTGAATTATCCTATATAAATCAAGAATATAATAATCGAAGCCATAAATTTTGCACTAATTAATAATGATTTTTCGAACACACAAAATGCTATTCGTACCTTTGGTTTATATATAAAGTTAATTGAATTAATTAATTAATTGATGTGAAAACTTATAAATAAAATACATGCAACTGGGTAAAATATGAATGATTTATGCGCATAATACATAGAGATAAATACAGAGTTCTTCTGCAATGTACTTGTTATATACTTTGTGTACGTAAGCATTTAATTATGGATTGCATAACACCTTATGTTCACAGACATTTGTTTTATGTTAAGATCTAACGCTTTTGATTCGATTACGTTGGATAATTCATTTTAACTCAGGTTGGTATTTGGTTCGAACAGTTGGTAGTTGGTATCTGGTTTGAACAGTTATTAGTTGTTATATATAGATCGATTAGTTCGTAGTATCTGTCATCTGGTTCGAACAATTTAGAGTTGATAGTTCAACTCTGAAATATGAAATCAACTGTTATTTATTATTATATTCAGTTATCAATTATGCCTGGTATTTAGTTCGTACAGTTGATATCTCATATCTGGTTCGAACAGCTGTTATTTGATATCTGATTTGAATAGTCGGTAGTTGTTATCTCGTCTGAACAGTTGGTGGTTGGTATATGACTTGAACTGTTGATAATTGGTAGCTGGCGCGAACAGTTCGAACGTATTTTCGGTGAAAAAAGAAAAATTTTAATATATTTACAAATGACAAGTGTTTGCATTCCAAATGTAGACAACTGTATCGATCATTAAACTGTCCAATGCAAACAAAAAATGATTAAATCTATTAATATTAATAAACATACATATTAATTTCTTTAGTTAAAGAGTTTATTTGGTTTATGTAATATATCTAATAATACTAGGCAGCGCTATTGCATTAAGTCCTTTTATAATTATTAAATAAATATTGTTTAATGAACATTTTTATTTTATTTCACTAGTTGTTCTCGTTAACATTTTAAAACTGATTAAAAAACCATAACTTTTTATTTTATGGACGCAATGCCTCGAATAGTTTATATCCAAAAAAGCGCAAGACACAGTAAAATTCATCGCGCTTATTTCTGTCATTTTTTCGATAATCCAATGCATTTCTTGAAGAATTATTCATGATTTTCATATGATTACAAATGAAACAAACGGTCACAAATCTCCAAATCCAACTGATTCTTACACCAACAATAATAGGTTACTACCTCCAGTGGTCAACGGCCATCATAGTCACAACAACAACAATAACAATAATAATAATAACAACAACAATAACACATTAACAAATAATAATAATAATAATAATACAAATTTAAATAATAACACACCAAGCATAAAACAAACAGAAATAATAAAGCCTGACATTTATGTCCCCTTACTGAGTCCAGGTACTGATTACTGGCATGCGCGAAATCCTGTCGCAGATCAAGTTTTCATTACTGATGTCACTGTTAATTTAAAAACTGTCACTATTAGGGAGTGTAAGACTGAAAAAGGATTCTTTCGTGAAAGAGACCCCAAAAGCGATGTCTATTAATATTTTTTTGAGTAAAGCTTTAAAAATTCAGTGTTAAATTTTAATACATTCTACAAGAAATAAAGAGTTCTTGTCCTAATTTAGTATACATCATGAAAGGAAAATAGTTTTCCGGTAATTTTAATTACAATACCTTTGAATAAAATCCATTAGTGGTATTTTTAAGCGGAAAATACAAAAAGAAAAGAAATACAACCGTAAGGTTGTTTCAAGTTCACACAACAGAATTATTTAAAATCATATATGATTATATATGATAATAAATGTCTTATTCAAGTTCGTATCGAATGAAATAGAAATTCGTCGCTTTTGATGATGATCCTGGGTTTTTCTTTTTTTTTTATTTTTATTTTTAATTGACTATATTTGGGTTTCCAAAAACTCACCGCATAATTGTACTGAAAATTTATTCAAGTTATATAGCAATTATAAAAGATCAATTAAAGATGAAGGATTGATACGCTGTTTTCTTCAGGTATGATGATTAACATTACAGCATCGATTTTTTAAAATAAATTACATGTTTAGTTTTATTTTGTTTGTTAAGTTTGCACACTTAAATGTTACTCTCGATTTTGACGAGCAGCAGAAAGAAAATGTACTGCGCAAGTAAAAATGTATTTCTTTATATATTTTAAATACGCAGTTGATCATTTCTTTTGATTTTGAGTGACTGTTAAAAGTCCAATAATTCTACATACGTGTATATATATACACATGCGTATATATGTATATAAATATCATTGTACATATAAATTATTTTCACACTGTGTATGTACAGTCTAGGAAGTTTGAAACGAAATGTAGTGCACTTGTGTGTATTAATTTATTTAAATCAATCGAGTCTTTGTTTATATAATATATAATAATGAAACTGGATAATTTAATTATTACATACAACTGCATTTACACTGTTAACAAGTATTGAAACATTGTTTTCATTTTTTGAAGAACGTTCCTGAATTAAATCCATGGTTTCGAGATTTTGGAATGAAAACATATGTAAAACTAACCTGATAAGATGATGTCTATTTATTAAAAAATATTTTTTAAATTACAGCAAAAAATTATATAAAATTTGTGTAAAGTATTTAATATTACTCATTATTGTTAATGACATTAGTTCTACACGTTGGAAAAAATTATAACAAGACATTTAACATTTAATTGTGATTAAAATAATTACTTTTTTGTTTAAAATAATAAACAATTTCTTTAATATTGAATTCTACTAATTGTGATATATTTGATTTAATTAATTCCAAACTTTAGTATAATTTTGACATATAATAGATAACATATCTCTTCCGAACAGTCTAAATCTTAAATTTTCATTACTCAATCAAAAAATATTTAAGAAAGAAATATATAAATAATAGTTTTAAATATTTATGATTTATTTTACATGATATATCATTAATAACCAATCTGTTACACGATTATTACTGTTAACAAATATTGTTTTATATAAAACGTTATTTAAAATTAATTTAAAAGCCTCTAATTTGTTTAAAATTGTTTCAGTGCTTATTAATTAATGTTTTAAGTGAATTTATTTCTATAAATCTAAATATTGTATCATAACATGTTTTATTTTTAAAAAAAATCATGTTTGAAACTAAATTTTACCTGCCTTTTATATAAAATTTGTTAAAAAGTTTAATAATAAAAACATTGATCTAAAATTGAAAATGTTTCAATTTTAATCAGAATATTAATTTAAATATAAACATCATTGATAGAGCGAGTAGGCTTATTTGATAGGGAAAAAAACTGACATGAAGAAATAAAAAAGGAAATTAAATGAATTACTAAATCAAATGAAAAAGCTCACGAGCTTGAAGAATAGAAAACTCGTTTCATTTTCGATGTCGGAATGCGTTTCGAATTTGTATTCTGCGGAGTTCGTACAGATTTACTCATCTATTCGAAAACAGTCGAAGACTAATCATATATAACTTTGACACACAAATATCCGGTCATTTTTGTGCCGAACCTCAGTGCCCAAGCAATGAGTTGCCTAGCCAATGTTTTTGATCCTAAAAGATGTTGATAATTATTTCTTGATGCCCGTTTCTCTACGGTTACGATGAGAATATCATACACGTAAACGAGAACGAAGGTTCTTTCCCTTTTTCTGATGTAAACACATGGTTCTGGGTTCATGGAGTTGAATTCGGTACTTCTGAGTACTCTATGTCACTTATTATACCACTATTGACAAACTTGACGAGTCATACAAAGCCTACTGTGGGAGAGAAAGTCTCAAAGAAATCGCTAGCGTGTTGGGCAGTTCTTTGAGTTGGTGATTGGGAATCATCTTCATCATGATTCTCGTTTTTCCTCAACTGATTCCACTATCTGCATCATATTGGTTTATGTGAAGAACTACTGAAAAAACAATGTTTACGCTCATAAGTTGACATAATGTCATTTAGGATGAAGCTCCCACTTTATTGGCATTTGACCTTATATCACTCGTTCTGACCATACTTGGAAATGGCTTTGCAGAATAGTAAATCACATTTGCTTAAAATGTTCAGTATTTACCGTGCATACATGGTCTATCAATACGGCATTGACAGCAACAGTCTCAACATGCTGTAAAAGGGTAAAGAGTATTTTTCCCCTAAGTCGTGGATTCTTGATCTCGAAGTCTATATAGACACGTTCATATAGAATTAGAAATGTTGAAAAATTCTAATTCTGTGAATAAAATCCATGATTTGGTTATGTGCTAGAGTCCATCCGACCATATAGGTTTATTCTTCAAATTCTCCTTCATGGTTTTGCGCATAGTATAATGTGTTCCAAGCGTGAATTCAGAAGAATCAATGATAGATGCTGGTTCTTCTGATGCAGTCTAAGCTTAAGGCTGTCCATCCTAACAACCTTTCCAGGCTTGTGGCCTTGTAGTTGTAGGACATGGATTCTGACGCCTTGGTTCATAGACAGGCTTGATCATCGGATCAATTTTCCGGTGGTGGAACAGTCATTCATTGTTGTATATAATTGATCATTCTGCACTGGTTTCTATTTATAACAGGATTTGCGCAAATATTAATATTTCAAACCATCTGACGCTATTCGTAGTTTATTTCTAACAGAGAAATGTCTGTCTTCAATAGAGGAATTTTTGTCCCTTACCATTATTTCGACTCGAAAGTCAAACCTGTCACTGTATTATTTTAAAGCTTGAGACATATTCTTTCAGTTAAGATGATCTGATCACTATCCACTTATGTTATCATCCTGCACACTATATTTTATAAGTCGTTGCTATCGTCACTATATTTTTATGAGTCGTTAATACTCTGGTAGTGTCTGATCTTTTTTCTACATTTTTTGCTAAAAGTCCGAATGTCTTGCAATAATTCTGTTTTCTTTTCTTTTTTTTGTGATGTTATTATCAATGTTGTCAACTTCGTTTCATTCATTATTTCTTATTCGTAACTTACCCTTGAGAAGTTGTTTTGAGGGCAATGGACTTGCTCATAGATCCTTAAGACGCGTAAGCATCGCTTAGTTTGTCCCACATTTCCTTATTGCAGTTATATACTTGTAAGAGTTAAAACAGATTAATTGTAAAAATTAGTTTGCTTTATGCCGTTAAATGTTATGCGATCCAATTATTTCGCATGATGAATTGGATATGTTTAAGCTTATATATGATGTGACGGTTTATTCACATATTTTCCATAGTTCTTTTCTCATCATTAGGGCTTCGACTTGAATACGACAAGTATCGTAATTTGACTTCGTCAACGATTCTATGTGAATTGATCCTATATGGACAGACATCCTGATGTACGAAGAAATAAAATTTTACCATTCAAAAAATCCGTTGATAAACTTTAATTTTGTTTTTCAAACTTTTAAGTCCATAACCTGATAGATCGAGCATGCTTATTTGATAAGAAATAAAACTGACGAAAGGAAATTCAAAACAAATATTTAATGAATAACTAAAACAAAAAAAAAATGAACAATAGCAATAATCGTACAGAATCTGTTTGAATACAACGTTCCGAAATGATTGGTTGTTAAGATCAAAGAAATGTATTACAAAATGAAGCGTCTCTAGAGGTGAATGATGCGAAGTGTAGTTGCAGAGAAGGAATTGCAAATTCTCAACAATTATTCATGTAAATAATTAATTTTACATAATTTAAAATTATTTATTTATAGTTTTTCCCAATTTGTGTCATTAAATTTATATTACATTTATTGGCTTTATGTTTATCTAATACATGTCAAAATTATCAGAAACAGTAGTTTTATTGGTTCAAGTTTCTATAATATTATATAAACATTTTATTATTAATTTACTGACAACACTATCAGTTTATACGCAACATTCCATTGGTCATGTTATAATCAAAATGCTCAGTGAAAAATGAAATTAAAATAATTTTTTTAAGTTCAGCAAAGATACCAAAATAACACGACCAGTGGTAAGTTAAAGATATTATATATTTGATATAAATTTAATTTTAAATCGATATCTCGTTCTTCTAAATTAACATAAATGTTTTTCACGTCGATCAAATACTATGTATCTAATTTTAATCTTAACGCACGTTTTATTATTGAATTATAACTTATAATTCAGAACTAAATTTCACAATATATAGACTGCTTATATTATATTTATTCATATTACAAGCATTCAATGGTATTATTTTAGATCAAAATACTAGACTTCAATTATGAAGTAATTTGAGTATTGATCTACATGTTCCGAACAATGTATATACATAGCATTTTGTGATACTAACGGAAATGAATTTTAATATTTTTAAGTAGATGACATGACAAACCAAAAATCAGCTAGTACATATGTCGATAAAAATCTCACTTTATTGAATATTTCACTAGAAAAGAAAAGGAAGTTTTTCTTTAAAATTCATAGTTTACCGTCTGATATGTCAATTTTTAATGTCAATTGAAAATATTTGACATTTAAGTATATAATACATGGCAAAAATTAATTTCGAAAAATATTTTTGAGTTATATTAACAACATTAAACCGTTATTTATGTACATTATGCCTCGTGATAGCATAGAAAATGTTCCTTTTTTTCGTACAAAACAATTTAACAATAAACGCATTTAATTATACAATTTCGTATTTTAAAACAACATAAATTATCACTATTGCTATTTATTCAGTTAAATTTATTTAATCAGACTGTATTTCTTCAGATATATTTTATTAATATACAAATAAAAGTATTTAATTTACATATTTTTTCATATGTTGAGTCAAAACCAAATATAGAAAATGTATTATAAATTTGTTTATTGCGTAATTTATACTTTAATTGTTTTACAATACGAGACTAATATTTATGTGCGAAAGAGATCTTAAATTGACGATTATTTCTTGTACACACGAATTGTTATAATGTGAAATTGTACATTGAATAAAGTTGTATAAATGTAAATAGTCAAATTCATTTCTAGTAATCTGCGATATGATAGGGTCATGAATGAAGCGTAGTGAATAGACATTTTTCGTTGTACGAAGTTTGTAAATAAAAAAATGTGGTAATTTAAGTTGTACATGTACACTGTAAAACGAAAATCTTTCTTAGGTTTAGATCTTGAAGATAGACTGTATGCGTACCTTCAATATCGTTTCTGTACTTATAGTCTGTCAATCTCTACGTATATAATTAATCATGAAATGATAATAATGCAATGGCTAGCAGGCATATACGATATGTGAACCCCGGTAGAACCAAATCCAACAGTAATTTTAGTTCTGTCTGGTACAGATTCCTTATATTTCAATAAAATCTTTACTCGATACAATGTATTTTTTTCTTTGACAATATTTTTCATTCCACATATATTATTAGTGTTTTATATAATAAACAATTATATTAATATTTAAAACAAGTACATGTTGGGGCATTTGTGGAGTATAAATCTCCCAATTCCAATACATGTTTTCGACATAGCTGTTTTTGCACTTAAAAAAAACTTACAAAACTCCCTCGAACCAATAGATTTAGTTTTGTTAAGTTTAATAAAAGAAAATCATGATTATCTCGTGAACCGTTAGAGATTTTTGCAAATATTTTTTTAGATTCGTAATCAGCGTTGAAAATTGTTTTAATATGAAATATTAAATACCTGATATTTATACTCCACAATTATCACTGTTTGATATTTAATTTTTTAATATACTTTTTGTATTTTCAAAACGCATTTAATTTTCTTAGCTTTACAATGATTAATAAATCTACAAATCATTTATCAAAATTATTGAATTAACAATTAAATTTATGTAAGTTATAAAAATTATAATCTACTAACGTCAAATTTAAACGTAATACAAATTAATATTATATACCTGGATATAGAAACCTTAGTTATTCTACTTCTAGAATAGAAGCTTGAATATTATTTTGACAGATGATTAAAAATTCTTTCAAAATTATTATCACGAAATGGTTCGTGTAATATTAATTAATAAAAATATGTTTACAACAATGAATTTATTGTTATCACAACTGATTATTTTTATATACATAATATGAGTATTTAAATAAAAGTTTGTTATTGTTTATGTAATAATCATTGAACTTTTGATATAAGAATGTTATTTACATATATAATTAAGTAATAATAATCTACATTCAATACATTTTTTTTTCAAACAATATTACATCTAAATGAAAAGTATTGAAATACAGATATATTTCCTTTATATTAATTAATTCATATTACAAAAACTCTCAATTTTGCAAAAACCTTCAACATTTCGCGAGATATTGGCGATTTTCATTTAATACAAACAAAATTCCTGCGAACCAACAGACCTAGTTTTGTTAGTTTTATTAGGTTTGTTAAATGAAAATTGTCAATATTTCGTGAACTATTAAAGATTGTTGCAAAATTCAGATTCACAATCATTGATTTGTTAAAAACTGCATCGATTTTATACATTAATACTCCATATTATGGTGGATATCCTGGACCAAAAATCGCAATTATCTTGAGAGTAGTTAATTTGTTCTGTAAAAATCTTTCAAATTCATAATTAGCGTTAAAAACTGGGTTGAAATCATGTCTTGTGTGAGTGGTTGATTTAGTATGGTGAGGTGGCAACACAATTATCAAATTTTTTTTGTATGAAAATGATGTGCTATTAATGTAATGAAACTAAAATTTGTATGATACTATCGGAAAATGGACTAACGTATCGATGATATTACAA
>JABFOX010002472.1:0-11388 GCA_022817665.1 Axea sp. ZL-2020 | reverse complement strand
GAACTTGCTCACATGCGTCAACAAGTGTGATGAAATATGGATACCCAAAAACAAAGCGTCAATCGATGCATGGGAAAACTTCCATATTGACAAGAATGAAAAAAGCACGAATGGCTAGTTCAAAACTAACGGCAATGCTGATCCTTTTGTTTCAATATCAGGGTTGTTATCATGACTGAACAGGTGCCTGAGGGTCAAACCGTTAATCAGAAATACTACAAAGAAGTCCTAATCAAGTTGGCGGATAGAACAAGGGAAAAATGCCGGATTTCTGGAAGAATGACACATGGATTTTGCATCAAGACAACACGCCAGTTCACTGTGCCATACCCGTGAGAAAATTTTTAACGAACCAACGCGTTCCTGTGCTATATCCTTAGCATTCACCAGATTTGGTTTCCTGTGACTTTTATCCGTTCTAAAAAGTGAAAAGTCTATTGAAGGAACGCATTTTTAGTCTGTCGAAGTGGTAAAAGTAAAAACGGCAGATTTCTTAAAAGGGGTGACAATAGATAACATATAGCATTGCTATGAATAATGGAAGACACATATGCAGCGGTATATAGATAGGGGAAGAGAGTATGTTGATGGAGATAAAAGTTACAATTAACTTTTATCTCCTGTAATACAATAAATCACATTTTTGACACCAGTCTCGTTATTTACTGGCCATACTTCATATATTAAAATAATAGATCGTTGTTGCTAAACAATAAAATGAATTTTAAAACTAGTGATATGTAAATAATAAACTATGTCATTCTAATGTGTTTCTGGAACAATTTTATCAAAAAATTGTACCTATTTATATACATACTTTATTTTATCATGTATAAAGCATAATATATTAGATAATTATCAATCTTATGTAAAAAAAATATTGTAAATTATATATATATATATGTATGTATGTATGTATGTATATATATCTTTTACAAATTTCTTTGGTTCACGCGACATTAAAACTTTTCTTGACAATGCAACAATATTGTTCAAAATGTATGAATAGATAATTAAAAGCTGTTTTCGAATCAATTACTCCATATCATTTTAATTTTAAATCAGCTATTTTTTCCTTCTCATACACCGTTGCAAATATTTGTTTATCGTTTATTTGTTTAATTTGTTTAGAAATTCTGAAAAATATTTCAGAGAAATAAAATTACATTGATTCGAATTCAGTTTTGATCACGTTTAAATATATTGAATATCGCGACGCGCTTAACGCATATCACAATTTTGTAAATTATCAATGCCAGTCGCATATAAAATCATAAGAAATTAGCAAATTTGTATACTAATTTTATATGACGTATCGTAGGTGGGTTTTGAAATTTACTTTACTAATTACAAATCAGTGTATAAAACAGCATTAAAGATAAAATTTTTTTGTAAATAATAATTTTATACAGGACAATTGAAATGTAGCGATAAATAAAATAATACAAAAGTAAATAAAATGCAATTATTGCCAAAATATTTCTTCAGTGATGGTTTGCACGTTTTGCAAAATATACTTACTAATTAAAATTAATTTTCCTCTATAAAATCATTTTTTACAAGCAAAACAATCTCCGTCGTCGGCACAAAAATGCCCCCTATTATAAATAAAACCAGTCAAACTTCCAAATACTTTTATCAAAATGTCACGTTTTGTAAAATAAATTTAAAATAAATCACACGTAGCAATTCAAAATAACGAATCGTCGTCAAGAATTGGTTTTAGATATGTGCAATAAATGTTTTATAAATACGTTGTATATCATTAAAAAAAAAACAAAAAACAATGAAATTATTTATGCGCTGAAGCAGCTACGTAACATCGTGTGTTTGCTTATTGTAACATTCACAAATACGAAACGATCATATTTCTTTATTACATCAGTGTATACAAATACACAATCTGGAACACACATTGTGTTTTGAGATAAAATGAATTTATGAATGATCGATGCAATGCTTCATTAATATGATATGGCGTTGCAAACTAGTACGAATAGGAAATTAATAAATATTTATTCATACTCGTAGTATCATTTCTTTTTTAGTATGTTTTTAGTGTTACTTATTTTTCTCTTTTTGTATAATTCGCTTTACATCAGTTCAAAAACGAAATTCTGTATAAAAACTTTCATCAAAAATTCTATTCGTAACTAAGACGTAAATAACGCGGCAGAGGACTTTGTCCTTGCTTGGTAGAGAGCCTTTACATATTCGTTAAAATATCATTCTTATGGAGGTTTTTTATTAATACTTTCGCTTCGCTGAGATGCGGTTTACCCTTCCCCCTCCTCATCCCTATATCGACACGATTTCTTTATTAAAAATGCGAATCACTGCAGAAAAGCTGCGAGAACGTTGACGAAATCGATTTTTAACAGATTGAATAAAAATGTTAAATTTTGTTCTCAATTATAAAAATGACGGAATTGAAATTACCTAAAATTATCGCATTGACATATAAATACAGTAATACATAAGTAATGACAATCTTTAATTTATACGAATTGAATTATCGAACACAAACTTTTGGAGAAAAAACGAAAAAAAAAGGATCATTTGTGGGCCTCGTATTTACTGATTCTACTGATATGCGGTCTCATATATGTCGAAGTAAATTATTTCCAAAAAGTCAATAAGCAATGCGCCAATCGATCAGGGGTATTGGACCTGATAATGATGGCCCGTAACCAGACACGAAATTTTGCTGGAAACGATCAAGAACACTTTCTTTGTAACATGCTGATCTTGTTCTATGAAAGTTCCAGAAAATGGAAATGTGTGGTACATGGTTATCAAACGGAGCTCCATTCGTGTTTTAAAACTACTTTTATGCAGACACAATATCAGGAATCGTCCGTGAAACAAATGGGGGATAAAGATGATTTTGAAAGCCCAGCTGTCCAAGAAAAGAATAACACTATTCTCAAACGAATAGATTTGATTTTATTAATCCTCTCTGAAAATGCGGTTGCATTAGGCTTTTTCATCTGGTTCTGTTTTCGACAAGGCTCGATTGTAAACGATTTAAAAGAACAGGACGTTGTGCAATTTTAGGGGATGATGTTTCCATCGGTTCTTCGCAGATCGTTTTTTCCAAAAACGAGGTTTCACAGAACTATTACGTAGATATAGACTATTTTTTTTAAGGAGTTTTACATTATATTTGTCGAAATAGATAAATCGTTATTAAATACATATAAATACGAATAACGTTAATCACACTGCGATTAATGATTGAGTAATGAATAGCGTTTCATTAAATTGAGCTTCAGCGATCGAATCCACGTGATAGGGGACTATTTGTATATTATAACATGCGAAATGTCATTTGCGGGAATACTTGTGTTTACGCAGATTAATCCTACATAGTATACCATACAATATACAAGGAAAACTGTTAATCATTGACGATCTCATTCGTCGAGTTTAATCTTCATTGATTTGTAATTCCATTACCGTAAATGCATTTGGAATGATGACGTTGCAATTTCGATAGTTGATAAAACTGAATAAATATCAGTTAATAGTTGTCACGATACGATTAAAAAACAAAACAAAACAAAATAAAACAAAACAAAAAAATTAAGTTATCTTTTGTGACAATGGAATGAGCAGTAACGCATAAATGCAGTTACTCGAGAAACTCGAATATTTGCTCGCGGATGAGCTTATAACCGTTGAAGATCGATGATTAATTTTCCTATGCGAAATCGAACGTTCCTTCTTCGTCAAAAAATTGTATTTACTTGACTTTAAACGTCACTGAAATTTATTTTTCCGTTCAGAACTGGACAAGAATTGCGCGACCCTTTTAATACTAAAGAGCGAATACTTTCGAGGTGTAACATACATTCGACATTTGGTGGGTTGCTTGTAATAAAGTCAATAAAATATGCAAAATCAACAACTTAGTGTACAATACTCGCAGACGTGGCGGTAAAACGTTCCCTTGTATCCGCGCTATGGCAAAACTTACCGCCCAATTATCACAAGTCACAATCAATTAAAAATACTCGACTTTTCCTATCGATTACAAAACATACTTAAACAGTATCGTATAATATCGTATTAAAAATTCGTGCAATACTGGACGCGATGTCGAATATACGGCCGGAATACCACGGCGTATTTCATGTGTAGAAAATTGCCCAGTCCCGATTACGATCATCGTAATACGCTAAAAACTATCTAAACACATCGATACATCTAGAAATTTTGGTGTAATACGCGTGAAACACTATTGGCTTTTTTTCTGTTTGTTTTATAAATATAATTAGAGATTGTCATTCGTCCTAAATATACTTATTAATTAATAAAAGTTATAATAAATTATAAATTCATTATTATTATTTGTAGACAAATTATTTTACTAATAATTCGTACAGTATAACGAATTAAATTCTATTTCATTTAAATGTATTCTAAATTAAACAAGTCGTAATTGCAAAATGACAATCTCTGCATATACTATTTTTTGTCTCTTTTCCTTCGGATAACAAACTGCTGCGACGAAGAAAATGTTCTTTTCTTCTATCGCGTTCAAATAAATAATTTAATTTAAATATATGCAAAATATAAATAATGACGTTAAAATAAAAATTCATTTACATCCCAGTCAAATGAACGATTAAGTAAATTTAATGAAATAAAATTTGTTTCGCTTGTTGCTTTTTTCTATAGTTATAACGGACGAGACGTTTTTCGGGCTGCTCAAATTCGCGGTTTGTATGTCAACGTGACATGAAAAGTTTGTACGTCCATTTCGGTACAATCTTGGGGACTGACGGACACGTTACTTGGCGCAGCCGTAATTTCCTTATTTTCATGCTCGTTGATTACCTCGTCACTACTTTTCATCATTTTCTCAACAGGCTGATCTTTTGCCACAGATCTTCCAGATTTGCCGCTCTTGACAGTTTCTAGTGAACGAGATTTGCAGGTCTCAGAGGATCGTTGCTTCGCCCCATTTTCTTTATTACGACGGGATGAACTACGGTGTAAACGAGATTTCTCACGCGAAGAAGTTCTTCGCAGACTTGGTCGTTTTACAGATTCCGCACTTGCACTCAGTCCAGTTGCTATAAGAACAATATTTTATTCATGTTATTGTGAACAAAATTTTCATCAGACACTATGATTAACTTCTGTTGTTAGAGAAAACTACTCGATGAGCAGTAATCGTTAATCAATGATACATAATGTTGATTAATAATGAATTATTATGTTTAATTATACATTTTAATTTCTTTGTTTTTACAAAATTAATAATCAATTATTATTTTTTGTTTGTTTGATAATTTATAATTATTTATATATATTATAAATTTTGATGATGAAATTTGAACAATTGTTTTATTAATGAATTAATATAACATGCATGTGATAAGTTAAAAACATAACTTACCAATATTACCAGAAGAAGATCTATTAGATCCGCGTAATATATGTATCGTTAAGGGATCGCTATCAGTCTCTGTAAGTCTTTCTCCAACTGGGTTTAAAAACCATTCAGATCTAGTTCTCATGCGCGCCGTTTGTCTTTCGTGAACCTAATTAAAAATATCGACTGAATTAACATTAGAGGGAGAAAAATTAATTTATTGTCTTGATTGATCTTTATGAAATTTGTTAATGTTTATTTTGTTTGCATGATAGCATATTATGAAGCAAATATACGAATGCGAAAACTACAAAAAAAGAAACAATTATCAAATGATATGTTTATTTGTTTAATTAAAATAGTGACATTATATTTAAATATAAATTTGTTTTGTGATGATATAATGTACACTGTATAAATATCGTTATTTGAGAAATTCGAATATTTTTAAGGTTGATTTTTATTTATACAATACTAATTATTTGAGTTATGCCATATTAATTTCGACAAAATGAAAACAGAATAAACATTTTCATTGAACATTAAATAAGACTAATTTCATATTTTAAAAATATTATAAAATATAAATCAGATTCGTACACTCAATTGAAATTTAATTTCTAAAATTTCTTTAAATCATACGCTTATAAATATACAAAATGTATGTAGATATTTATTTAAATATACATTACCAATTTGATAGTAATATTGACTAATTTTAGTTTTAAAGTTTAATTCTTATTTTAAATTTTAAATGTTATTTACAACTTCAAAAAATGAAAATTGTTAATAAATTAAAACAGTGTTTATATTATAAAAAATCATGCTTCGTGCAAAAGCTAGAATTATTAAAATTAAAAATATGCCATTAAAATAAGAACAATCTTTGTAATTTAATGTTGAGTTTATATAATTTTATACATTCTGACGTACATTTAATTACAAATTACGATATATGTGTATAAAAATAATTCAAATGGATAGTGCAATATTGCAGTTGAACATATAAAACCTACAATTATTTACAGTCCCTAATTACAAGAATTATTGCCCTTTGTTCAAAAGTATTTACATATTTTATACTTTACGTATTTTATATTCGATGTTTATAACAATATTCAATGATATTAACAATAATATTATACACGATCATATATACACGAATGTCTTAAATGCTTATAGTTAAAATTATATATTCTTTAGATCACACTTAAACGTGAGCAGTATCTTAATTTATTGTTTCGAATTCTATCAATACACATAACAATATTTTTATTTTTTAGATTAGTTTAAATTTCCACGTTTAAATGTAATTCTGAAGCTTTAATCGCCTTTACATGTCAATATTAAGAAACTATGATGAGATATTTTCGTCAAACATCAATTATACTTTTTCACAACAACGTGCATCTAAATTGGCCCATTAATTAATATTCATAAAACACAAAATATATAATTATAATATAACAATTTCAGTAGACGTTAAAAACTAACGGAACAAGAAATCGTAAATAGAAAGCAGATAAAATACATGCAAATGTTGCATTATATGAAGTTAAAAACAAAATGTGTTTTTGCTTCCGTTATTTTATTGTGAATGATACTTTATGACAAAAATTATAAATGTTTAACGCGGAGTGATTAATTTAATAATTAATATTTAAAACGAATATGATTAAATATTAAACTACAATAATGTACAATAATTATCGTGAAATAAAAATATATTTAAAGTATTGTATTATGATTATTGAAAATACTTTTTCAAACTACCGGATAAAACTTTATACAACAAATTTCGAAATACTGTCTTAAATCGTATCGTATTTCTTGGTAAACTTATAAATATATACACGGTGTGATTTTATAAATACTACAAGCTTAATCTAAAACAAAGGTTATTTGATTATTGCTCGGTGCTAAGCTGGCGTTAGTAAAAAATACTCGCAAGTTTGTGCACATGACGCGCAAAATGGAAAATACTGTAAGTTGTTTGGTTTGGGAAAGCTACTGTGCAAGATTATTTACGTTCTGCGAATGAGTATTGTTGAGGAACATTGCTTTTTTATTTCCAACGACGAACGATTAATGTCATTTGACTCGGGCTAACATGAGTCATACCTGAGGCAAGTAGCTGAGACTCTTCGTGCTCTCTGCGTAACGATTAACTGCTCTGAGCTCGTCCAGTGTCATTCCTGCGTGTCGGGAGTGGTGACTACCATTGCTAGATGATCGACTAGAAGCCTGCTAAAGACACAAGCTCTTGTTAGAATTTTTAACAATCACCTTTTTTAATAATTTAAGTAATAACTCAATATAAGATTTCGTACTATATATATTCTTTCTTTAAATACAATTAAATATTAAAAAAAGTAATATACATACACATACAGTGTTTGAAAAAATATATTAATATTTTTTTACAATAATTTGATATTTATTTCTGATTTAAAGCACTTAAAGTATTTAATAATATTATGTAAATAAATTTACATGTTTAATTCAAGATTTATATCATTTAATATAATATAGTGCATAAGAAGAACTTTAGATACAATTTTTCTTTATCTTTGATTAATTTTATTTATCGTATATATACACATATATATACACATATATACAATATATATATATTTTATCTTTTATTAATGAAATCGGGTAAAAAAAGTAGATTACATTGTGAAGAACCAAGGAATAAATTATATCAATATTAATATTTTTTACTGACTTGATCAAATGTAGTTTTATAATTCTTTAAAACTAAAGTTGCAATATTTTTATTTTTAGCAGTTATAAGTTAGTTTTTTCGATTAAAATTAAACTAATATATTAATAAATATTATAAAGTACCCTTTAATAATAAAAGTAATACTGTTAATGTTTTGTTACATTATTTTGCAATATCAACAATATTCAAAGATTAAGGAAAGATATCTCTGGAATATCTATTAGATTACAAATTTCTGTTTGTAATATTATAGTAATATGATCATATTTAAATGTCACATGATATTCTTAGAGTTTCTTCATAATAAATATATAAATAAAAAAATGTATATATGAAGCTTTATAAAATATTTAGAATTTTTATATTTTATGAATATTGTATAACATTAAAAGATCATTAAATTATCTAAAATAATATATAATTTTTACTGATAAAATCCAAGTTTTTGAATTGCTGTGGAGTACATAACTTTATCAGCTTATGCTTAAATACAAATATCAATGGTTTGTGATCTGTATAAATAGTGAATAAAATGATTCTTGAAAAATTTAACAGAGATAAAATATACAAATGATAAATTGAATTTTAAATATTTTGATCTTTTTCAAATATATATATTTACATTTTGTTTAAAAATACCAAATGGATTAATATTTGCATATCTATAGGATTGATACATTAAAATTACAATGTAAATTCTTTAACTAATCGTAAGATTTTTTTTTCTTAACTTTACTTAACCCAATATGTTTAATTAATTCAGTTTCAGTTGTCAGGTTTTGTTATAATCAATATGCAATAATGATATATAAATTTATACGCTTAACATAATACAAAGATCATAACTGCAACAATAATGATGTAATATATCTTAATTTAATAAATTTCATTTGTGAGATATTTGTTGTATTTTAAAATGTGTACACATACAACATTTCTAATATTAATTATTAATTAGCAATAGCTGATATATAAATAATTAATGTAATTTATTAATATATTCTAGACTGTATTATATAAACGTTTACATTTTTATTATTTAAACTAATGTTAATTATAATAAAGTAATAAAATGAACGAAACGTCTACCTCAATCTTTACCTGCAAGAATCCGTTTTCTTCCAGACTAACGGACAGTCGCGTGTAACTTTCCAGAAGCGTATTTTCAGGTATAAGTTCGAGCGAGGTGGCAAGCTCGAGTGCCTCCGGTACGTGAATTAACGCCGGCGTGGATTGTGACTCTTCTTGATGAGACATTGCTGCGAAGAAAATCGTCGACAATTACTCGACAATGAAAAGCATTCACACCATGTGCTGAGTGCATAAATGTGTGCGAGGCCACTTACATTCTAGATTAAATTTCAGGCCCCATCTTTCGCATTCGTATTGCAACCAAGTTTTTTCCGCTTCGAACGACAATTGCCCTATAGCGAGATATTCGAATTTTTGGTCTTTTAATCACGATAACTACATCAAAACTACGAACTAGCACAACAGAGGGAGTCTTTTTTTTAATTCACAAACCTGTGGATTTGAGACGAAAAGTTGTAATCAAAATTATTTAAATACAAAAAAAAGTATACAATTTTGATAAATTTGCTTTGTTTTATTAAAATAATATAAGCAATATTGAACTTTTTAAGATACTGAATTTTACGCCGAAAAGGTTTTTTTATTCTTTTGCCTTAATTCCACAGTATCTGACGTACAATAGTGGTCTGATTTTAAATAACAGAAGAAATATAAAAATTAACGTTATTTGAAAATTTGTACTTAATAATGCCATTCCTTTTGTTATCAATATTTTGTCCCAATAAGATTAAATTGTTATTTAGCTATAAAATTCTCAATTCAGACCATTATCACATATTTGAATTGAATCAACTAGTGGTTAGGTAATTCGAAGCATCAGTCAACCATTAGAGGATATTTGGAATTGGCTACTCATGCTAACTAAATTAAATAAATAAAAATAAAAAAAAAAACACCAACATGCTATATTGATTGAAAAAAAATTCTTTTTAGGTCAAGATGTGCACTACCTCCAGGGGGTTCATTTGAATCTACTGCTATACAAATGCTACTTAAAATAGAGGATTTAATTTATTTTATTTTCTTTAAAATGCATATTCGTTTGATTTTTAAATAAATACTTACGCGAGACCAGAGTATCCGGAGGGTATCGAAAACTGAATATCCAATCTTCCTCTACTTTTAATATCCTTCCGGTAATACGTGCATAAAATTCATAGTTCTTTCGCCCGAACAAATTAGATACTCCAAAATTGTCTATCATGAACTTCATAACCCTCGTTGCAACCTGGTAAAAGTAGTTAAAAAAAATAAACATTTATTAATTTATATTATACATCTAACATAAAGAGTAGCATACGAACTTTACAAAAATAATTTCATAATTCAAAAAACGAACATTATTGGATGCACATTATTTGTGTCACATTGGATAAATATTTTCAATCTTTACATTTTTCAATATACTGAGAAAGTGAACCGGTCTAATATTTTATTCATTTATTATTTCAATACAATACAAATTAAAAAATTAAATTATATTAAATTCACTGCATTCATTAAAAATTTAATATGAACGCATCTGTATCCCTAATAATAATTTAAACTGACGTTTAAAATACAGATTAGCAATGCAGATAACGAATTTTAAAATTTATAATGGAAAGTATACAAATCAACTTCCTCAGTGTTAATTTGAAATTAAATAAATGCACCAAACCAATTTATACATTGGATAAAACATTAAAAACAGACTAAGTCTAAGTTTAAAAGATATTTTTAATAATCGAAAAGTGCAATTTTTAAATAAAACGCATCTTTTAAAAATTCGTTCACAACCTGTAACATATCTCTGAAAATAAATAAACATTGTTTTCATTCGAAAAATAACTGCATTCCACGCCAAACCAACTCCAATTGATTATCTAAAATGTTGAATCCATTAAACATTGATATTTGGAATATTTACAAAAATGTACTTTTTAATAAATTATTTCATTAAATTAAAATAGTACGCACTATATAAACATGATTATATATAAATTATAATCTAATTAAAACTATTATACACAAATACACACACACACACACACACACACACACACACAAACACACATACACACACACATAAATAAATATATAAATATATAAATTTATATAAAAATGTTTCCTCAGACACTAAAAATTTATTTTTAAAATGTGACATTATAATATAAAATTAAATAATTATTATATTCTAATCACT